>PVJX010012020.1:0-51669 GCA_004027295.1 Dolichotis patagonum | reverse complement strand
TCTCAGTGTGGTTTTAATTTGCATTTCTCTCATGACTAATGATGATGAACATTTTTTCATGTATTTATTTGCCATTCGTATTTCTTCATCTGAGAACTGTGTATTCATTTCAGATGCCCATTTTTGGATTGGGTCTTTGAATTTTGAGGGTCTGATTTTTTAAAATTCTTTATAAGTTCTAGACAGAAGTCCTTTGTCTAAGGAGCTGTCCATGAAGATTTTTTCCCAATTTGTGGGTTTTCTTTTCACTCTGCTGGAAACCTTTTGACATGCAGAAACTCTTTAATAAGATGTGGTTACAGTTATTGGTGATAACATGATCTAAAACCATCTAAGGTCTGACTGAGAAAGGATGGAGGGCAAGCTTATCGGAAGAGAAGATGCCAAGAACCAAGAGGTCATGACATTGGAAGATTGATCCACAGGCATATTGAAATCACTACTGGAGAGGCACTAGAGAAGATGGCTGTTAATCTGTGGTACAACCTTCATGGAATGAGAAGTGGCCTTCTAAAGAGATCAGGAAGAGGAGGAGAAAACTTTGAGTCTCCACTAAATAGACTAGCTTTCTCACAGCCTGATGGTCTCACGAAGATACTCTGAGTGGAGCCATGAGAAACAAGAGAGTCACTAATCTTCCTTTACAGCCCAGAATAGGTAAATCATAGCAGAAAAATAGCTGTCCCCTAAGAGTGCTTCAGGGAAGTAAGGCCACTAGGGAAGAACAAGATGATGAAGGAAATAGCAAATTTTTTCTTATTATTGGCCATGAGTCCCAGAGGGCAAGTAAAAGGATTTTAAGAGTGGGTAGTATGTGACCTGCTAGTAGGTAGCCATAGTTTCTAAGTTCCAGGCACTAGTAGTAGTCACAGGAAATATGAGATGAACAAAAACCTGATCTCCACTCTTCAAAAGCTATTAATCTAGTGAGCAAAATAGGTACAGGTAGATCCATACATATATGTGTGTTTGATTATATAATAGAAGAATGGACAACATGCTGTGTGAACTCTGGAAATGGTCATGACTTTTTCATGAGTATGCATGCAACATTTTTCTGAGACGCATGTCAGTTATCTATTTCTACATAGCAATCTCCCACACTGTATCATGGCTTAAAATTACAACAGTTTTTCATCTCTCATCATCATGATCCCATTAACTGGCATTCTAGGCAGTTCTCCTGTGAGTCTCACTGTGAGGCCATAGTCATCGGATGGTTCAGCTGGGGCTGGAGGTCTATAATGGCCTCACCCCTTTACTACTCTTCACTTCTTTTTTACTTTTAGCTATGGCTTAAGTTTCCATCCATATCACCTCATATCCTTCCATAAGGTAGACTCAGCTTTCCACAGCTTGGTGGCCTTGGGGTTCCAAGAGGGAGAGAGTGAAAACTGCAAGACTTAATACCAAGGCTCCAGAATTCATACAATGCCATGTCCATCAAAGCATGTCAGAGGCCAAACCCTGACAATGCAGAAACAAACTCTACCTTCTGATGTAGGAGTGCCAATGTCACTTTGACACAGGCATATATGATTCATTGAAGGCTATTATAAATAATCTGCTATGTGAAGTAATTTTAGAAACAGATCTCAACAATGATGAGAAAGACTGGGAAGGTCATTCCATGGAGGAGAAAGTAGAATTCTCAAATGCATGAAAAACGTGCCAGATTTAAGTAAAGATGAGCTTATCGTATGGCGAGAGCTTCAAACATATTTATGTGTGTGTGTTTCAGGACAGAAACATAGTGACAGAACAGTCACAGGAGTTAAAAGGATATAAGGCTTAACCTGGATGACAGATTTCAAAGGAATTTTGACTCAGACTATCTGGAAGGTTAGGATTGCCATCTGAGATTTTTAATAAGGAAGATACATCTCTGAAGTATTAAGGTATTAAGTATTAAGGTGTAAATATTAAATACATCTCTGATGAAACAGTGAGGAGGAAGAGATGAGGAGTATGAAGTCTAGTCAGATAATCTCCAGATGAAAGGGTCTAAGCAGAAAGTAAGGAGACCCATATTATCTACCACAGCATCAACTTGAGCCCTTGATTTATAGTCACATATCACTAAATCCTTGCAAAAAAGTGTGAAGAAACTATTACTACCTCAATTTTCCAGTGAAGGAAACTGCTCATTGAAGAGTTTAAAGTGCTCATCCCAGATCGTACAGCTACTAAAGGGCAGGACCTCTGCCTTCAAGTACCACTACAAAAAGATAGTACCAATAGGATTCAAGACACTGGTGGAGAAAGTAGAAATTAGAATAAGTAGGTCTTGGTGTCTTAGGCTAACTCATTCTAAATAGGATCCAACATAATTTTTGTGCGTGTGTGTACTGGGAATTGAACTCATGACCTCACACTTGCCAGGCAGGCACTGAGCTATATCCCTGGTGACCCAACATAATATTATGAGTTAATTGAAACCATTCATCTTATTTTTTCTCTTCTGAAACATTCTAAAATGAGAGTAAAATATTTCAATTTAAAGCACATAATTCCAAAGTTTGATGTCATTATTATAATAATCTCTTTTGGGAAATAAACATCCTTGGATTGCATATCTTTGAAAGATAGTCCAATGAAAGGACAGTCAATGCATCATTCTCAAGATGTACAATTCATGACAGTCATGGATAATTGTCTTCCCACACAGTGACAACAAAATTTAGGGATATGACAAGTAAGTGTAGAAGCAGAATCTGATAAAAACCCCAAGACTAGCTGACTAGCTCTTGTCAGTGGGAAAAGCTAAGAAACACCATCAGTTTTATGATAGAGTCCTTGACTCAGAAACTAGTAACAAGCAGACTGTTCATCTAGTTAGAAAGCATTCTTCCAAAATACTTACCTTCTTAGTTATGCAGGCCAATCACTGGCTCAGTGTCTACTATATAGCAGTAGCAAGTTCTGCCCCTTCCCAGAACAGCTGAGGCTGGTGATGATGTGGAGCTTAAGATCATTAGAATCCCAGGTTAGAAGATGATTCGTGTGCTGAACTTTTTCAGGGTATATTAGTCAGCACCTGTTTTGGGATGGCCTGGTAACTGGAACACAAGAAATTCGCTGAACAATGCCAGCCAAAAGCCAGGACTTCAGTCTGCAGCAATGAGTCCTCAACAGCCACAGACTGAAACAAAGAATTGCTTGCAGTGCGGTCAGATGGAGCCATAATTGTAGTCAACACCAGGAGCATTATGTTCAGACCTCCGGCCAGAGTGCCAGTGCTAACACACCTTCCCCAAGCTCTTTGCCACCCGAAGGGTCTCTAGAGAAAAACCAACATCCTTTAGACGATTTTATTTCAGGAAATCTTTCCAGCTTTTTACTTCTCAAGTTGCTGGCATTAGAGTACAGAGCTATCTCCAAATCAACAGAGAAAATCCAAATCATCAAGTCCTCCAAGCACCAAACTTAACAGGGAATTCTATGGCTATGTGGCCACTCTTACTGGGCCTTACACGGCTGATGAAGGCCACATCTGTGTAGAAGAGTAACCAGCCTCTACTGAAGCCTCCATCTGACTTTCTGACCATTTGCCAAATAGCCAGTCTGCCAGGAGATGCCCCTTCAACTATTTTAGGAGAATGTTGGAATTTCCACTCCAGCAGTGACCACTGAAGGATAGCTTTGTCTCCTGTGTATGAAGACCTCTATTACTTAGTTTAAATAAAAAAGTAAAAATGAAATAATGAACAATAGTCAAGCCAACAGAAGGTCTCTAGCTCATGTATTGCTGGTTAGCCAACAGTGAGCTGAGGTGGCTTCAGCAGTGGACAGACACCAACTGTGTGATACTGAGCGTCTCCTGGGGAACTCTTACTCCCAAAGACTGTTGTTAGGGAGCATGTAAATGTATCATGGTATGTCCAAGACCCTCTATATCACAAGCTCTGCAAAGCTGTTAGCACCCCTTTCTCAACAGCATGGTGAAAATCAGAGATAAGAAAAATGCCAGTATACAGCATTAGCCCTGAGAAAGAAGCCCAGTTGAAAGGCCCACTTCTGAGCTGTCCATCTACTACACTGAGGACAAATCTCACCCACTTACGCAAACCGTCCAAAAACTAAAGAAAGAAGCAACTGTTCATGACTTATACCAAATAAATAAATGAATACATTGGGATATGCAGACATGTACCTTGTAATAGAGCAAACAAATCTGGGCAAAACACTAAGGGTTTAGAAGATAAGAAGGTTCCAGAATGAATGTGGCTTCTGACTGACTATAGTTCAATTTACAGTTTTCCAGCTTTACAACTTGATGATGCTGTGAAAGCCATACACATTCTGTAGAGACTGTTCTTCAAGATTTGGACTGTGATCATTTTCTTGGCGAGAGATAGGGCTAATAATCCTCTCTGGGCAGTAGCAGCAGGCCACAGATCCCAGTCATACACACAGGGATGGGAGGAAACAACTGATGCTTTCAGTGGGTTAGGGAGAGTAAATGCATTTTTTTACTTACATTCTTTGCAACTTAAGAGGAAATTATCAGAATGTAATCACATCATAAGTCAAGGAGAATCTGTATTTACCAAAAGAAAACAAAAGCAAAAGAGTTAAAATTGAAACACTGTAAAGGGGGAAAAAAACCCACAGGCCTAGAAAAATAGATTTAAAAAAAGAAAAAGAAAAATGGATTTTGAAAAAAGAATTTGTGAAGACCAAAAATAAGGATAAGAGGGAATACATAGTTATAAGCAAATCAAAAAATTGAAATAAAGTTTTCTAGAATTCACAGGTATCTTCAAAGGGATCTGTGACATTACATGACATAAAAACCATCAAACAGAAATGGGTGTTATTCTTTCAGGTAAGTCTCTTCTATATACGTTGGTGGTGCCTTTGATTACAACCTTCCTAAGGTGTTGGTTCCTGCCACCTGGAACAGTAACACATAAGGTAGTAGGTATTTTGTGACTTTCCGTCTTACAAATTCCATTTATCTGGAAACTCCATACAGATGCTAAACTGAAAGTACCTCTTTGGATTATCTATGCAAACTTCTTCTTATATTTTTCTCTTCTTTGCCTTTCTGGTCTTCATATGTCTGATCTAATTTAATTGGTTAAATACTTGTTAATGCTAAGTATTTAATAAAAATTAATTTAATAAATTTAAATAAATATATTCAATCCAAAGAAAGATAACTGGTATTGATCTAACCCATATTAAGTAAAGAAGGTTCCTTTACATAATTTGAGCCCTTGAGGAAATTATATTTCGGGAAAGAGAAGGCGCAAGATCAGTCTCAGTCCTGCTGAGTTTGAGTTTTTAAAGGAGCAGTAAGTGTTGCTGTTCAGGCAGTAGTTATAAGAGACAGATTGATGTCCTAGAGATCATCTTTTTTAAAAAAGTATGGATTTGAAAGTCATCTGGGACTAAGTGGCAGGGGACTCTAAGGACTTGACTAAGTACCACAATTTTTACAACTAAACTGTATATTAATTAGTTCATCGCCTATTTCGCCAGGAGATGAATGTTAACCCACCCACTCCCACCTTCTAGGACAGTGGTGTTTAACCATTTAGAGCTTTCAGTGATTCAAACAGCCCACTAAGCAAGCACATATGTCTTAGATTCACCACCACTGTTCTAGGATTTTGAGTTTAAAATTTCTCTACTTACATGTAAAGGAAAACATCATTACTCTGTTTCAGGAACTTACAGATAGATTCATAGATATTTCTGGGATGACAATGAGGAAAGGCCCATTGGTCCACTTTTGGGTTGGACATGATGGGCTTGGGATAGTCATCCCAGGGAGGAAAGGTACTGAGATAAGGGGTGGGTATATTTAGAAGATAACTAATAAGAAACACATTAAAACACAATTTTCCCTTCAAAAGGGAAAAATTACAAGCTCTAAGGGGTGAGGCTTAGCATTAAATCAAAGCCGAGGCTCATTGACTTTTGTGGAGGAAGGCTCATTCATAAGAAATGCAGATCTGTGCAAAACCACCTCACCTTCCTGAGGCTGCTTCGCAAGGTGCCCACAGAAAGGGCACTTACTTCACAATCACCCTACCACTCCCATTTCAAGACTGCAGATCAGCTTTTGCCAAGCCCCACTTCTGAATAGCAAGTAAAAAACAAAAACTGATCGCTGGAGCTAGAGTGGTGGAGGCTTCTGAGTTTCCAACTCTTAGCTTGCCAGCCCTGTCCCCTTCCCACCTGCCCTGTGCGTGACAGACATATCCTAGGATAAACGCCTGCCAAGCCCAGGAAAGGAGCCAGATCGCACAGCTTTGCCCAGCTGTCATACACAGTCATTCCAGGATAATTCTCTATCACCTGACTGTCCTAAAGAACGTTCCAGAGACTTTGGAGATTAATCTCTTCCACGCCACTCTCAGGAACCCAAATCCCTAGCATATAAGATGCATAAGATACATCTAGACTCACTTATTTCTGCAGCCAGGAAAATTGAGTCTCATAAATACGATGTAATGTGTGCAAAAATCACACAGCTTGTTAAGGATGGAACCAAAACTACAGTCTCGAATCCTCCCTCGATTCCTCATTGCCATTGCAAACTGCTTCCAATACCTCAGGCAGAAATTTATAGATTCTTAAATTGCAACACTTCCTTGAAGGTGTCTGATGCACCCACACACACACAACAGGAGAATCACTTGCGGAGCTTGTTAAAAATATAAATCCCAGGACACCCTCATGGACCTGGATTCAGAAACCTTTATTTTCAGCATCTTCCCAGATTGTCTCTACAATCTGATTTGGAATCAGTATAACCACTGCCGTGCTCTCCAGCCTCTGTTTTAATAACCTCCAATGATGGATATCATCATCTCTCATTCCATCTTTGGACAATTCTGACCTTTGAAAACTCCTTCGTTATAATGAACTGAACCTTGCTTGCTCCCTGTTGCTTCACTTCATTAGCCTTAGTTCTCACAAAGAATAGAGGAAAGAATTTGATTAAAATAATATCCACCTAGCTCTTCTTTATAAAATTTTATTGTACAAATAATTTTCAGAAAATATCCTAGGTAGATGAAAACCATTTTTATTTTACTTTTCTCAATATCTCTTTCATGTGTATATTTTTACCTTTTTTGCATAGTCTAAAAATTTAATCACTTTATGTTGACATAAACATTAAAAGTATTTTTGCTTCTTGGCAGTGCAGTTTGGAAGAAAGATTATAGAACTACAAATTGTCTGTGTGACCTTGATTTGGTAGCAGTGACCTTGAACTGGTCACCAGCCACATGAGCTCCAGTCTCTTCATCTGGATTAAACATTATCTGTGGTCAGTTCTGGCCTTCTGTGAGAAGACACATATGTATTTCAAGAGTGCCTCCATTGCTCTGAATATTTCTATTTTCTTTCTTAAGAAATTTTAAGGGTTATAATACTTATATAAAAATCAAAGCCATAAATTCAAATTTCTATCCATATCCACCTATTTATACATAAATGCACACTATATATATGCAACTTCAGAGATAGAGGCTATATATAGTAAGCATATATAGAAAGGATATATTTAGAATATATATATGTGTATATATATATATACACACACACACACAAAACAGAGAGAGAATTTGCTCTCTCTATATAATTGATTTGGAGATTCCTACATTAGGGAAGAGTGCACTATCCTATTCAAACTAATTTTTTTGAGAAACAGGAGAAGCTAAAAGACAGTAGATTAAAAGAAAACAATTGTTAATCTAAAATTTTGTACACAGAAATGTAACTATGCTAATAAGTTTAACAACTTAGAATATGTAAATTCTTTGAAACACAAAATTGCTAAAGTTGGCATTAAGAATTTTTATTCGTACATAGCTATGTATTTTAAAGGAACTAAACTGATAATTTCAAAATCTTCCATAAACAAAACTATAGATGGCTTTCTAGGTGATGTGTTAAGGAATTCAAGGGAAAAAAAAATACCAGTTTTCCACTGACAAAATAGGAATACTCAACACATTTTATTAAACTGAGACTACTCTAGTGGTAAAAATAAACCAAAACATTACAAGGAAACTTCAGTCCAGTGTCTCTCATGAACAAAAATGCAAATATTTAAAACAAAATATAAGCAAATTAGTAAGTCAAAAACTGGCATTTTTAAAAGTTTACATGACACATGCTTTAGGCTTTGCAAATCAAATAGTCTGTTATAATTATTCAACTCTGCAACTGTAAGGCAAGAGCAGCTGTAGATAATATATACATGAATGGCTGTGACTATATTTCTAGGAAATTGTTTACAAAATGGCTATGACTGAATTACTCTGAAACCGTGTTTACAAAACAGGTGGCAAGTGGTTCTCTGGCTACCCCTCCCTTAGATGTATCTCACAAACAACATGTTGAACAAAAGGAGGCAGAAGCTATAAACAGTATGGCTCCTCTTACATAAAATTCAAATAACCAGAACTGTGAAATGATAGTAGTTAGGGATATATGTTTAGGTGATAAAAGTGGCAGAAAAAATATGAAGCTTTATGACTTTCGCTGTTATGTAATTTGATCATGAGGGTTCTGTGTTAAGAGGAGCCATAAGCCAAAGGTGGTCACTTCCTAGGAGAGCCCTAACCAGGGCAAAAGTTAGGTTAAAGTGTGCTAGATGAGGTGGGGGGAGCAGATGCAAAAATGCATGAAACCGAAATTTACTATTCATAGGTCCCACGGAGGTTAGGAGAGGTGACAGGGAAGTCCAGAAACAGCAGGGAACTCCACAAGAGGTAAAGAATGAAAGTGAGGGCAAGACAGAAATAGGACATAGGGGGCAATGGCTTTATTCAGGTTCATGGGAATTATCCCTCAGGCTTTCCTGTGAGGTTGGTGGATGAGCTAGTTTAAGAAAATTAGGCTTTACCTTGATAAACAGCTCTGGGATGTATTGGGTCACTGAGGTGAAAAATTAGCAAACCACCACACAGGGGAAAGGACTCAACACCAAAGGTGATGGATATGACTTGGTTACCAATATAGTAACTTACGTGAAACCTAAAAATTATGTTGAAGCAGCAACAATACTAAAAAAATTTTTTATGATGGGAAGTGATTACTGTTTGTCTCTAAAGAGCAAGGAGCACATTATTATTGGAACAATAAAGGACTACTGGAGAATTGAAAAAAATTAATGTACATTATGGAAACAAGAATTTTTAAAGAATGTACTAACCTGTTTGTTTTAAGCCCTTCCCAGTATATATAAAATTTTACAACATAAAGTAAGTTTCTTTTCTTTTTGTTTCATAAAAAGTAATTTGAAGTCAGTTCAATGAATAGGATCTGTAATCAAAGAGGAAGAATACCCAATTTTGTTTTAAATAAAGTGTGACTATGGGTAAATGAAGCAAATATTATTGTTGTCCTTATAAAGTAGTTCATACATTTATTTGTAATGAGAATTTCCAAAAATATTTGTAACACAGTAATTATTAATTGAAAGAGTGCAGGGCCAATTCTGAAAAAAGATTATGCTTAATTATGTACTGATTATGCTGTGGTTGCTTTAACAAATGTAACTCTACCATAGTACATTTCCTTTAAGCTCGTGCATTTTCTCTTTCTCCTTGTGAGTTTCATTTCAGTAACAACATTCTGAAATGCTGTCAAGTTATAATTGTGAAAGCGAAAAGGCATAACTCTGATGTTCTTGGCCTTTGTGTCATTAAAATCTTGTGCTAAATGTCACATTAATTCATTTTCCCACATTGTTCCTTGTTTGATTTTACCCCCTGTGAGAAGAAATGCTAAGTGGTATGAAGGGAAAAAAAGACAACCCCTTTATTAAAAGTGAAAGTATACCATACAATCTGCTCAGCGTGTGCTAAAATTTATTTCTAAACACATCTACCAAAAAAAAAAAAAAAAAACTATTTAGGAGTGAGATGAAATTTGAGAAGAGCATGAAATCCAGATTTACTGTAACTGACCCTAGGTCACTGAATCTTTTCTAAAGAAAGGATTAGAAGACCCGAGTGGGCACCAGTCCCTGTAACGATAGGTGATAGAAGAACAAGAGTGACGTTAGTGTCATTGAGTTCACTGCTTCAGTCCTGAGTTCTGCACTAGTAAGTCTGGCTGCGTTGCAGGTGAAAATCAGCAAGATCATGCTCCTAGCAGGAAGTCCATGCAAATATTGTGAACATGGAGACAGTTTTCAGATTAGCTCCTTGGATGGATACACAAAGCATTTTTACTGATATGTTAAAATATTTATGGCATGTATTTATACATATAAAACTTATGTTCTCAATTTAGACATTATCCTGATGTTATTTAGATTGCTTTTTTTATTTTAATAAGACATGTTTTGCACAAAGCCTAATTCTACTTTAAAGTTAGAAGAAATTTTAAGTTTTTCGTATTAAACTTGGATTATAACACTTAACTCAGTTTTTTTTAGTCTAAGCATGATTTTCCACATTCAAGGATAGTACATTTGGCTCAAGATTTTCTATAGAGTTCCGTCCTACATATTTTTCAGATATATGTCCCTAGGGTATTACTTTTTTCTGAGAATTAATGATAATAGGGACATTTTGCTAAGCTTATCAATAATATTTGTTCATTATCAATATTATCTAAAACATTCCCACCTATATCCCAACATGGAAGAGAACTGTTAGATATAGTGTAGTTCAAGGAGTAGGAAGAGGGAAACTCTAAAGTGTCATTGTTTAAGCCCATTTTCTACGGCTACAACAGAATACTTGAGATAGGGTAATTTATAAAGAAAAAAGATTTATTGTGGCCCACAGTTCTGGAAGCTGAGAAGTCCAAGAGCAATTTTCTGGTATCTGCTCAGCTTCTGCAGGGACCTTGTTCTGTTTTAACTTCTAATATAAACAAGGGCAAGTGGGTATATGGAGAAGAGAGGAAGGGGGCCAAACTCTCACACCGTAACTAAACTATTCAGTGATAAAAGGCTATTCCTGAGGACTCCACTTTCATGATCCAAACCCCTCCCACTAGGCCAGGTCTCAGAACACTGCTGCCATGAGAAGTGAGGCCTCAGCATGAATTTTGGTGGGGACAAGTCATATTCAGACAATGACATTTGCTATTTCTAGGCTTTTCTAAACAACAGTTTCAAAATTCAAGTATTTCCTCCTACCAAACCAAGTGAGGAGAGCAACAAGAGAACCACTAGCAGTGATCGGCGGGGGCCACAAGACAGTTTTGACTCCCTCACCCCTCACCTCACCCTCACTGGATCCTTGTGGAGCTGTTGAATCCATTGCTCCCACTTCATTCTGCTGCCAAGGAGGAAAAGACTGAGAAGTTCATGGGAAGTTTGTCAGGTGGCACTTGGAGTTTGCAGTGTGTGTGAGCTGAGACTGACATATGCTTCCTGAGCAAGGGTACTGACAAGTAATTAGTGCAGTCACAGTGCCTGTGGAGGAAAGCATGGAACACTGAGCAGCAGAACCGAATACTTGCAAGAGCAAGTGTAGAATCTCCATGGATTAAAGGAAATAGGAAGAGACAAAATGAAGGAGCCGAATGCACCTGCTCACATACTGTAAATTCCTTGGAACAGGACTTGCAGAGGGAAAGAGTTAAAATGGGATTAAAAGTGTAAATAGACTCATTGTAACTGATCAGAAAGCTGAAGGGCCTTCCTTCATGCTGTTAAATGATGGCAAAGAGAACTGACTTTTCGGGTTTAAGGGAAATGATGAGTGAAAAGTTAAGTCATTTTGCATTGGAACCACTCTGAGTTCATAGAGTTTAATAACCTGGACATGTTCTCTAAAGAGTAAAAGACAGCTAAGAGTTCTGTTTGTAGCTCACCACCACCTGGATGTGAATGTCAAGGGAAAAACTGATTAACCAGGGTAGTCAGTTCAGGACTCCTAAGAAGCAGTGCCATTTGTGGGTGAAGCAGTTGGCAGAAATGGGGCATGAGCATTCAAGTGGGAGATGATAGAAATAACTGTTTAGGCTTTGACTAGTAGCAGAGCTAGCAGAGGGAAGCAGAGAAGAGAAAGCCTCCCTAGGTAGTTCCTAATCCCAAATGCAAAATTTCTCCTTAGTAAAGTATCTCACTAAACCCCATGTTGACCCCAAACTCCAAGTGAACAAAGTTTCTCCAGTACCTTAGGTATCTGGTAGAAGCAAACACATTTTCTCCTGAGAGAAATACATTTTATTTTATTTTTAATTGGTGCATATTACTAATACAGAATTATAAGGTTTGTTTTAGTATATACTAATTCCAAACACACATATATTTTAATCATTCTCATCTCTGGTATCCACCACTTTCTTTCCTCCTCCCTCCCTCTAATTCCTTTCTCCATCTTTAAAATTCTATGTTACAGTTTCCTGTTACTTCTTAAGTTATAGAGTGTTTATATAAAAGAAATATTAACTCTAAATATTAACTTTCTGAAACTGCTTATTTTGCTTATGTCTTGGTTACTTTTCTCTCGCTGTTGAGACAAAATGCCTGATGCCCAAAATGAAGGAAAAAAAGGTTTATTTACCTTACAGTTTTGGGAGATTTCAGTCCATACGCAGCTGGCTCCAAGGCAGAGTGGCATGGCTGAGGGGCAGTTATTCATGACAGCTGCAAGCAGCAAGAGCAAAAAGGACAAAAAGGGGAAAAGCAACCTCCTTCCCTCTCTTATATTGTATGCTGGCTACTCACTCCCAGGCGGATGCAACACTCACACTGCCAATCCCAGCACGAGGCAACAAACCAATCACAAGCACTAGACTTAACTGCCTCCATGACTGCATGAGGCTTTGGGGGGACATTTAAACAAACCACAGTATTCCACCCCTGGCCCCTCAAAGGCTCATGTACATCCTTTATGCAAAAGACATTTAGTCCACCTCCAAGTGTTGCTAAAGTCCTAACAGTTTCAGCATTGCTAAAGTTCAAGTCCCAAGTCTCTGCTGAGATCTATGGCAAACTCTTAGCTATAACCCCCTGTAAAAATGAAAACAAAGTTAAACTCTTGCAACATACAGTGGTACAAGGCAAACATTACTATTAAAAAGGTATAAATGAGAATACAAAGGATTAGGACCAAAATAAGTCCAAAATCCATCAGGGCAGACACAAAGTCCTGGAGTTTCATTTACAGCATCTAAAACAATCTTGTTGTGAGCTACAAAAGGCTTGAGTGACTCCACTTCATGACACTTTTGGTGCTTTTAGCCTCCAGGGCTTCTCTCTTGGGCTGGCTTTGTTCTAGCCTTGCAACTTTCCTTAGATGATCCACGCTCCTGGCTTTCTTAAACTTCTGAGTTCTCTATTGCACCTTTGGTTTCACACTCACAGCTTCACATGCTGTCCTCTCAGGGGCAGGCTGCCTGACCTCCCAGACCTTCTGAAATCAGGGTGGAAGCTGCCTTAACCTCAGAACTTGTGCATTTTCCATGCATCTAAAACCAACACCATGTGGATGATGCCAAGATCCACTGCCACTACCACTGCCAGCTGAAACAGTAGCCAGGCTTTCCTCTCATGATTGTAGGGGTCGAGTGCATGGATCACTGAGCATTTTGAACCTGACTGTGAGGAACAGATTCTGTATGTCACCGCCATTTTGGAACTTTGTGTGGACACCACTGCCATTCTGGAACATGGCACTCTGCAGCAAAGTCTTTTACTTCTGTAAGTACTTTTGGGGCTGCAAAGTGTGGACCCATTGCTTCCTGTGATGCCCCCAGGCCATCTTTTTATTTCTCTGTTCCTTCTCAGCAATTGAGATCTCAGCTTTAACTTTACAGTCCACAGCTTTCTGGCCAAACTCACAACATTTTAAATCACCATGCTGGGCTCTTTGCTCTTGATTCACAAGTAAGTTTGGCTAAAACCCCAAAAATAGCCATGCCACCGCCTCAACATTTGACTGCATTGAAATTTCTTCTGCCAGATTTATCAGTCTACTGCCCTTAATTTCAGTCTCAGGCAAAGTCTCTGGACATGAGCAAAACACGGACAAATTTTCTTCCAAGCCATAACACACATCATCTGGAGTCCAGCAACCAGTGCTGTCCTTCTTCCCAGAAGAAACCTCCCAAGCCTGGTCTTTGCCAGCAGACTTCCTATCAGCCTTCTAGTGTTCTGAGCTCTGACCAGAATCCCCCCTGCCATTCTTTCAGGCAACATCTCCGAACCTTTTCAAACTCTTCCCACAAGCCATTCCCAAAGGCTCTTGAATCACATAATCAGGTATAGTCACAGCAACAGCCCCATTCCTCTGGTACAAAAATTCTTTCTTAGTAACTTTTCTCTCATTGTTGAGACAAAATACCTGATGCCCAAAATGAAGAAAGAAAAGGTTTATTTATCTTATGATTTTTGTAGATTTCAGTCCATACTCAGTTGGCTCCAAGGCAGGGTGGCATGGCTGAGGGGCAGCTGTTTATGGCAGCCACAAGCAGCAAGAGTAAAAAGGCAAAAAGGGGGAAAGCATGCCTCCTTCCCTCCCTTATATTGTATGCTGGCTACTCACCCCTGGGTGGGTGCAGCACTCACATTATCAATCCCAGCACTAGACAATGAACCAATCACAAATGCTAGACTCAGCCGCCTCCATGACTGCATGAGGCTTTGAGGGGACATTTAAACAAGCCACAACAGCATAACATGATAGTCTCTAGCTTCAAACTGTTTTGCAAGTGACATATTTTGTACTTTATGGCTGAAATATATAAAATATCTTATGTATTGCATGTTTTCTTTATCCATTTATCTGTTGGCAAGCATTTAGGCTTAGCTATTGTGATATTGTGAAGGGAGGCACTATAAATAGAAGCATTTGCGTATCACTATAGTGTACTATCTTAATTATTTTGGGATATATATTTAGAGTTACATAGCTGGATCAGATGGTATATCTTTTAGTTTTTTGATGAATTCACATACTGGTTTTAGAGGAACACAGTTTAAATATGGACCTCAAAAGTATTTTTTTAGAGAAAAACAAAAATCACCAGAAACACAAGGAAACAAAACAGCATGAATGAAAGTCAGCAGAAAGTACAAACAGGAATCTAACAGCTAGAAATGGAAAAACTGGGATAATACTCACATTATATTACAATAACTAGATCAAACAATAGGAAATTTCCATCTTTATGGGTGATAATTGGTAAATATCTATTGAAGATATTATTTTTTAAAAAAATAAAAGCATTTTTGAAGTATATTGAGTATTAGAAGATGAAATATTCTCAAGTCAAGAAGGACTGAAAGCTGTGATAACGCACCAAATAGAATCTCCAGAAATGAAAATTATCATTGGAGTTAGAAAATTAATAGAAACATTAAACAGCAGATTTGGGCACAGGTAAAGAGAAAGTTGATAAACAAGAAGATTAATCACACAAAAATACTCCAAGAACAGCATACAGTGGCAGAAACATAATATGAAAGGAGTTAAAAGACGTGTAGAAATGAGAAATTCTAACACCTAGTCAAATTTTTGAGATGGAATAGAGAATGAGGAAGAATGGCCTTTCCTGTTTTGTCTATTAGCTCCTTCTCAATTTAAAAATGTAATAGTTGACAAGTTGCTAGAGTTGATTAAAAGCATCAGTCCTCAGTACAAAGTATAAAATTTGTTCTAAAATCCAAACAAATTCCAGGCAAAATGAAATAATAAGAAGTTCATATCTAACTGCAATGGTGTCAAATTTTGGAATGCATAAAGATCTTTGAAACAACTAGAAAGAAAAGAGAGATTGTCTATATAAAAAATGATTGACAAATGAAGTCTGTGTAAAAATGAAAGCAGAAATTCAATGGAAACTCTCCAAAGTGTTTTAGAGAAGATAACTTAGAATTCTACATGTAATGAAACTATCAACAAGAGAAAAATTATTGTACACAACAGGAAAGAATGTATTATCGACTTATTTTTACCAAAGGATTTTCTACAGAATATATTTCAGAAAGAAGAAAATTTTTTCCAAAAGGAAAGTTTGAGAGCTAAAAGGAATGTTGAATAAAGAATATAGTAAGCATGAGTTAATATAAATAGTCAAGGGCCATATAAAGCAAAACGAATTCCCACTGTGGGGAGTTAATATAAAACAGAGTCTGAGGCAGGAGAGAACACAAGCATGCATCTTGCCTGAACCATTTAGCCAGATAATTTTTCAAAATAAAAGAAAAACAAAGGACCAGGGATGCACCTCAATGGTAGGGCAGCCCTGAGTTAACCCCCCCCCAACACACACACACACAGATACATGTGCATTCAAAGACTAATAAACACTGGAAAATTAATGCATGAAAATTGCAAGGGGGCTGATTAGTTAATGGGTGTAAAGGCCTTATATCATTTGAGGAAAAAAAGATAATGTTACTTAACAGGTTTTAAACTTAATAGTACGTTAAATAAAATTTTAAAACTCAGTTCATCTATATTAATCAAATTAAGAACTTCTCATGAAGATACTAAAAAGAGAAAAGAAGCCACAAACTGGGAGAAGATATTTGCAACATATTCCAACAATGCATTAGAATCATGAGTATATGAAAGACTTCTAAACACTAACAACAAGCAGCAGCATAGAAGAAATGGGCCTGTTCAGATTGAGCTCATACGTATTTTATGACTCAGCAGTTCCCCTACTAGGCGTCTGTTGAAGACCAGAGAAGTCACAGAGCAAGTGCTTAGACATACTCATCTTAGCGGCATTGTTCATACTCACAAATACCTGAAATAACTTGGGCATGGCCTTTGGCTCTGGAAGGGAAAGACAGCACGTTATGGTCAGTAGAATTGTACATGGTGTGAAAGTCAATCACCTACAGTATTTAGCAAGGATGCAATTCAAACAATATGCAGGGAAAAAATAATCAAGCCACAGAACATGTTATGATCTTATTTGTATAAAGTTAAAAATCAGGCAAAATTAAGCAGTGTTACTTAAGAATTCTTTCATACTTGGTTAAATGGTAAAATTACAGAGTAGCTCAGGTGGATAGAGTGGAGAAATAAGAAATGCTAAGTGGTGGAGGTACACAGGCTATCTCAAAGTTATTTATACTATTTTCTCTTTTTTACTGAATGAGGGGCATATGTATCTTAATCACTTTCCTTCTTGCTGGGACAAATATCCAACACCCACAATTAAAAGGAGACATTTACCTTGGCACACGGTTACTGTCCATGGTCGGCTGGCACTAAGACACAACGGTGTGGTGGTGGGCCATGGCACAGGAAAAGCTGTTTGTGTCCTGGCACCCTGGAAGCAGTAAAGTAATGAGGAGCCAGCAAGGAACACACACCCCTCCCCGGTAACCCATTTCTTCTGGCCAGAGCCCTTCTTCCAGCAGCTGATTCCACTGCTAAGTACAGCTGTACCATGAGCCAATTACCTGCCACAAGCCCCCTCTGTGAGCACACAAGACCATGTTATGATTCCATTTGTACAAAGTTCAAAATCAGGCAAAATTAAGCAATATGTTACTTAGGAATTCTGTCATATTTGGTTAAATGGTAAAAATACAGAGTAGGGTGACAGTCTTACCATAAACCATGATAAGTAAGTAAGTAGTCATTTTAAAATGACAAGTAAGTAGTCATTTTTTGAAATGCATTTGTACCTTATACCTTTCATATATATTTATGATATGTCACAATGACATTTGTTCATAACTTTGTAACTGTATGTACATATATGTTGTAATTATATATACATTATATACAGTTCACACCTCAAGCCCTTGTGGGATATTTTTTAAAAAGCAAAACAGAAAAGAGGATAAAAACAATACAGAATTTCCAAAAGAGATTAGGAAATTAACTGTAGTTAATATATGGCACAATTTTGTCTTAGAAGTAGTTGTTCAGGTTACAAGATTTAGGCATAAAAAAAGATCAATCAAACAATGAAAGCAAAAACTGTTCTTTTTTGAGGAACTAACAGATTAGTAGTATAATTATGTATCTTGCATACACAAACACACACACACACACACACACACACACACACACACACATAGTCTTTTCCTTTCTTCCTTTTCTGCTTTCCCCTATCTCAGTTGTTCCTTCCTTTTGAGCACTTTCTTTCCCTTTCATTATCACAATATTTGTTGTAAATTTTGGATCTTATTACTCTTTCAATTTTATATTAAACTAGTGAGACAATATGCTATTTAAAAATGTGATTTTTATTTATGCCACTTATGAGTATGGCCTCAAGTTGCCTCCGTTTACCTATAAAAACCTCAAGTTATCCTTCTTTATAACTGAGTAATACTTCATTGTATAAAAATCTTTTACCTTTTATCTAACACATCTTTTTATCTATTCTGCTATTGCTGGGCATTTGGGTTGTTTCCAAGATGTAGCTATTACAAATTATGCTGCTATACACATGAGTGCACATACATCGCTGTGGCATGACATTTTCAGTTTTTCTGAATGGCTGGATTAAATTGGACTTCCAATTCTAGTTTTTTGAGGAATCTTCACACTGATTTTCACACTGTGCCAGCCCACAAACAGTGGAGACGTGTTCCTTTTTCTCCACAGCCTCAACAACATTTGTTATCAGTTAATTTCTTGATTATAGCCATTCTTTCTGGAGTGACATGGAATCTCAGTATTGTTTTAATTTGCATTTCTTGAATGACCAATGATGTTGAACATTTTTACATGCATTTATTTGCCATTTGTATTTCTTCATCTGAGAAAGTGTGTTCATCACAGATGCCCATTTTTGGAGAGGGTCTTTGAATTGGGGGGGGCTGATGTTTTTCAGTTCTTTACATGTTATAGATATAAGTCCTTTGAGGGACAGCTGGCTAAAATTATTTTCCATTTTGTTGGTTTTCTTTTCATTCTCGGTGATTTCTTTTGAAGTGCAAAAACTTTTTAATGAGATCCCAGTTGTTGATTCTTTGAAGTATTTTCTGTGCAGTTTGCATTTTGTTCATGAATTTTCTGCCTACCCCTAGGTCTCCAAGTTTCCTACCTACCCTATCTTCCAATAGATTTAGTGTTTCTGTTTTAATATTTAGATCTTTGACCCATTTTGACTTTGTTTAGTGCATGGTGATAGACATGGATCTAGTTTTAGTCTTTGGCGTGTGGAAAGTCAGTTTTTCCAGCACTATTTATTAAAGAGGTTATCTTTCTTCCAGTAAACATGTTTAGCATCTTTCTCAAAGATAAGGTGGCTGAGTGTCTTTGTAGTTGTGTCTTCATCTTCTAATCTCTTCCATTGATCCTTAGGCCTGTTTTTTTGCCAGTACCATGCTGATTTTCTTACAGTAATTTTGTAGTATAATTTCAAGTCAGAGCTTGTGATGCCTGGTTGCCCAGCATTGCCTTTGCTATTCTAGGTCTATTCTGCTTCCAAATGAATTTTAGTAATGTTTTCTCTAGATCTGTATGTATGTTAATGATATTTTGAACAGGATTGCATTAAATCTGTATAACGGTTTTGAGAGTATGGCCATTTTTACTATGTTGGTTCTTCCTATCCAAGAGCAAGAGATATCTTTCCATTTTCTGACATCTTCTTCTATCTCCATTTTTAGAATACTGTAGATTTTAATGTATGGGTCTTTTACATCCTTTGTTAGATCGATTCCTAAACATTTCATTTTGGGAGGTGCTATTGTGAAAGGTGCTGTTTCCATAATTTCTTTCTCAATGAGTTTCTTGTTTGTGTACTGGATTTGATTTTTGATTGTTGACTTTATATCCAGGTACACTGCTGGATATGCTTACAGTCTTTTGATGGAGATTTTGGGGTCTTCTATGTAGAGTATCATGTCATCTGCAAATAATGATAATTTAACTTCTTCCTTTCCTATCCTTATTCCTTTTTTCTCTCTTATCTAAGTGCTCTGGCTAATGTTTCCAGAACTATATTGAATAGAAGTGGTGATAGTGGACATCCTTGTCTTGTTCCTGATTTTAGAATGAAAGCTCCAGTTTTTGTCCATTTAGTATGTTGGCTATCGTTTGTCATAGATGGCTTTTATCAGATTGAGATAAATACCATCTATTCTAATTTTCTGTAGGATTTTTATCACGAACAAATGTTGGACTTTATCAAAAACTTTTTCTGCATTTATTGCAATGATCATGTGATTTTTGTCTTTGACTCTGTTGATGTGGTATATTACATTTATTGACTTGAGTATGTTGAACTATCCCTGCATTCCTGGGATGAATCCCACTTGGTCATGATGTATGACCTTCTTGATGATTTTCTGTATTCTATTTGCTAGTATTTCACTGAGAATTTTTGCATCGATGTTCATTAGGGAGATTGGTCTATAGTTTTCCTTTTTGATTGAGTCTTTCACTGGTTTTGGTATCAGAGTAATGCTTGCCTCCAGGAATGAGTTATGGAGAATTGCTTCCCTTTTGATTTCATTAGAGTTTGAGGAGTATTGGCATTAAATCTTCTCTAAATTTCCTGTAGAATTCAGCCATGAATCCATCAGGATCTGGGTTTTTCTTCCTCATAGATTTTTTAAGCAATAAATTAAACTCAATCTATAGTATTGTACTGTACAGTACAATATTGTACAGGTGAAGAAACAGAATGTAAAGGATTTCAGTTCAGTCATTCTACATGACCATTCGGAGTTTTTGTTGGTGTTTGAAGTTTAAGACAGTGAAAACTACAAAGAATAATAGTTTTCTTTGATGAATATAAATTTCAGTTCATACATGAAATGGCTACTGAATTTTAGAAATATGTTTTTTGATCAAAATTATTTTTCTTATTATTTTTGGTTTTCAAAGTAAAAACTAACAACTGGGCATAGCAATACATGTGTATGACCCCAGTTACTTAGGAAGCTGATACCTCAGGTTCAGGAATTTGCAGTCAGTTCAAGGAAGTAGCAAGACCCTGTCTCAAATGTGTTTTTTAAAAAGGTAAAAGAAAATTATTTAGTGATATCACCTGATGGTTGTCTAGGATATGCTTTCTGCAGTTGTTTCAATTTTATTAAAATTCACTTATTTGCTGTCAATAAACAAAGGGTTTTAAAATAATATGTTCTTGGTGTCAAATACATAAGTATACAGTATTCTCTCTCTGTGTGTGTGTCTCTCTGTCTCTCTGTCTCTCTCTGTCTCTCTCTGTCTCTCTCTGTCTCTCTCTTCTCTCCCTCCCCCCAAGGGAGAAAAATATAAAAAGCTGAGGGCCTAGTAGAGAAGAAGAGTACTAATCAATAAACTTTAAACCAGAGGGATATTTTAAATTAGAATATGTAGCTTTAACTTCTACACATTATCTTTCCTAAACCTGGTCTGTCTTAGAATGCATTTTGCTTGCCATGTGGTTTATATAGCAGTCCTTTTCTGTAGACTGATTTAAATCTCCATGATTTTGTCTAAACTATATTTAAAGCTTGGTTATAATACACAGCACATCTGAAATTATATCCTTTGCAGCTATTTCAACAGATTTTTACATGTTTAGATGTTATGTTAAAAGCGTATTCAGAGGATGCCTTGTTTCCATTCCTTTCCTGTATCACACAAGGAGGAAAAGACTTTGAAGACTGTTTTCTGTAAAATTGTTATCGGACCACATGCACATTTTGAGAGCTTGTCAGTAGTCAGTAGCCAAATCTCTCAGCTGTTTCTTAGAAGAGAATTCTTAGGAAAGAAATGAAGCAATTAAGGGTGTATTCTTTAAATGTACATTAGGAAATGGGAAACCAGTACTGTTGTGAGTTTTCTATGGTTAATTGGTGCTCAATACATGTTTTCTTTTTGAAAACTCTAAACGATGATGAGAAGCATCGGTACGTGGGGGATCCTTTGGATAAATGGCAGTGACTCGGCCTGCCCAGGGCCACTAGGTTAGTTGATAATGGAGCCAGGATATTAGTGCTACATGGCTGGTTCTGAAGCTGCATACTAGACACTCTCTACACTCCTTGCTTCTGATTTGACGCTTGGCTTTGATCTTTAAACATAATGCTGGACAGTGAATTCTGATGTGACAAGTGTGAAAGATGACCCACTTGCTGAACTGGTTTTCAGTTTGTAAATATGGTCAAAATCTATTGGTAAGTTTTTAGCAGTGAATGAGCAGAGAAAAACTTCAATTACAAACTGACCTGTCATATTGCCACCTTCCGAGTTTCCCTTGTATGTTCAGAAACAGCATGTTCTTGCTGGGGGCTTGCCAACCTTGGAAATTCATGGTTTCAGATAACATTCTCCCTCCAAAGAGAATTGTCTCTGGGGTTTTGTACTCAGCATCACAGGCATGCGTATAACGTGGATCAAAAAGACTGGCACTGATGGCCACAAAGGCCGCCCACCTTCTATTTCTAGTCCTGGCACTGACTTCCTCACCATTTTGTCTCATTTTTTTCTGCCTGAAAGTATTTGCAGAATCACAGTTGACGTGATCTGTTTTTATAGGGAATGTCTAGGGAATTTTCTCAGGAAGTTTGGGAAGCAACATTTGTCCACAAAGGGCCAAGGCCACACTGGTGGCTGTAGGAGTCAGGCTAGGCCTGTGCCTATGGTTTGTATCTCCTACTCTGCCACATAATGGCCATCAGATGTGTCCACCTGGCGTCCTGTACTGTAAAATGAGGATGTGGTGGACCCCACTGCACAAAGATGATGAATAAGAAATGTCTACTGAGCCTGGCATTGAGTGTTTATTAAATAAGGTCTTCTGTGGTCCTTGTCACCATCTCCCCATCGTAATGAGGAGAACTAGGGTCCCTTTTTGGGAGACAGAATGACTCCCAGTGGGGTTCATGTCTGGGGCAGAAACATAAGAAATGTCTTACTCAACCCAGGAACTCCTGACCAGCTAAAGCATTCGTTCAACCCTACCTCCAACTGCCACCTCCAACTCTCCCCACATAGGCATGTGTAATGCACGCAAAAAAAGAAAAGAACTTCATTTTTGTTTCCACTTGGACCTGGTTTACAACCCCAAATTGTAGGGTTATTCTTCAGTTTGAGTCCCAGTACAATCTGGCCCTCCTGCAGCAGTGCCATTGTGACCGGTGAATACTAAAGCACTGCCTCATTTCTGTTGGAGCTGATTTTAATTTCTCACATGTCACTGTCATTAACTGAGCTAACTGTGTGCCATGTACTTCACATACCTGGTTTCCCATGTTGCTTCCTTAGAGTAGATCATGGCAGTGCCTCTCATTCTACGCCCATTATGTAACAAGTGACAGAGCTAGGGTTTGAGCACAGGTCTGTCTAAATCTATACTCTCCTATTTTTCATTTTAGTTTTATATCCCTATACATAAACAGTATAATAATATAGCATAAAGAAAATGGAGTATTGTTTTTCTACTTAAAATGATCTCCAAAAAATGTAGCAAACACTCCATTTCTCTGCAGTTCTAGAAAAGAAAAAATAATGACAGAAAATAGATCCATATTTTCTTGGGAACAATGATGAATGAGAAGATTATCAACTTTTAAGGGGCACCAGAAAAATTTAACTTGAAAGACGTGAGTTGTCGTCATTGTGATGATGGTCATAATTATAAACAATTACATTCATCAAATCATATGCTTAAAATAGTGCATATACAACAGCTTAATGCATGCATGTGTGTATGTTTGTGTACACTTTTATAGTTCAAAGAATATTATATCCCCTTTTACCATCTCTCCCCCAAATGTGGGTATGAACAAAGCCTGGTTGATAGAAATCAATGGGGAGTAGCACAAGCCAAAAATGGTATATTAGTTTCCTAGGGCTCCCAAGACAAAGAACCATGCACTAGGTGGTTTAAATAACAAAAATTTATTTTCTCACTGTTCTGGAGGCTAGACATCTGAGATCAAAGTGTTGGTAAAGTTGGTTTCTTCTGAGAGTTCTCTCTCTCCTTGGCTTATAGGTGGCTATCTTCTCCCTGGGTCTTCATATTTCTCTCTTTCTTGCTCTCTCTCTCTCTCTCTCTCTCTTCCTCTCTGTGTGCATGTGTGTGTCTGAATTGCCTATTCTTACAAGGCATACTCTAGTAGTGTCATTTTTTCCTCTTTGAAGACCATATCTCCAAATTTTGTCACATGCTGAGGTTCTGAGATTAGGATTTATATGAAATTTTTTATTCAGATAAAATTCAAACTGTAATAATAGGAGATGGCATTTGAGGCCCATTATTCACTAACTTATTTACCTTGGTTATATTTGATTTTTTTTTACTAAGACCATATATTTATAATTTAAAGAATTCATAAGGAAGTAACATAAATAAATACTTTTCAAACAAAGCAGATATAACACGTAGACTTAGACACATGCCAACAAGATCAGCAGATTGTGCTCTTTATTCATCTCCATGATTTATCTCTTGTAACCTGTATCTACTACTTTTATTAATGTCCTAATCACATTCAGGCCCCACCATACAAGAATTATAACTTTAGTGTGACTAAACTTTACTTTTGATGTGAGTCTCCCTTTCCCAGAGTCCTGTATCTAAGGTTTTGGGGGTGGGGAAGTGTACTTCCAAGCAAGGAAGGTGAGCAGATCTTCTGCGTGTGGACCAGCACATATGATCATCTCCAGAGGATGCCAGTCTCGCAGATACCCTCATTGTCCCCTGGCCACTCCACTTGCATCATTGCTGCACCCTCTTTGTCCTCACTCACAGGCCTCTTATACTTTGACTCTAAGCTAGATGAGGGATTAGAATGTGAGCTCTACTCATTACTGGCTCTATGCCTTGGCCACTTCACTTCTTTGGGCCTCAGTTTCCTCATCTATAAATTAGAACTATTATAGTAGTAGTGCTCACTTTATATGGTGAAGGTTAAATGAGTATATCTGTGACAAATATATAAAATTATAAAATTCTGCTTTCCCTTAAGTAAAATTAATATACTGTGATTCCTATTAGTATTAGCAGTAGTACTGTTACTGTTAGTTACATCATGTGCTGTATTCATGTGTGATTGAAAGCACTAAAAATACTTCATTTACCTTTCTCATCTGGGAGAAATTCCGATGAAAGTTTCTGTCCTACCTGTTAGATTCATTACTTCTGCTCCCACATCGTACTGGGAGTACAGATTTGGGACTGGGGTGCAGACATGTGGGACTTTTTTGGCTACCTGTATTTTTCTTGAGAAGTGGAGGATCAAAAGTCGTCTCTGTCCTGGATGCCCAAATCTGTATTCCACTTCGTTCTATCAATTGTGTGGCAGGGTACCATCAGGGACCTCGGAGTGCTTCTTCCCACAGCTTCCTTGCCTTTGCCTATATTCCTCACCACATTGCTTTGCTGGGAGGCCCTAAATGAACTCAAGGCCTTTGGAGATGCAAATGCCCAGGGATGATTCTTCATCTTTTGCATCGGCTGGGCCACTCCTCAAAGGTGGTCAGCACAGCCACCCTGGATGTTCCCTTCGTGAAGGACAGGACTCACATTGCTGACAGAAGTATGAGGAGGCAGAATCACACAGAAGAATTCATCAAAATATTTTTGGTGACACTGTGGAAACATTATAAAGGCCCCTCTGACATCTGCAAATGAGCCACATCTCCCGTGATCCGTCACCCACCCCCCAGGGCCTGACACATGATCCAGGAAACTAATTGTCATGAGTAACATCCTGAGCAGTGTGATTGTTGACCCACAAAAACCCACAATAATTATTTTTGTTTTTCTTTTGTCATTGAGACACAAAGTGAAACCACAATAAAATTATTTTGATAGCCTATATTCAAAGTTCGACTATTTTGTAAAAATTAATACAGGCAAAGTCTACCCCATGTGAATAAAAATCTTGGGGTCATGCTAATTAATGATTCTATTGAATTAATTTTCATAAATTTTTCTGATTCAACTGCATAGTCCCAAATTAACAATAAATGTCAAACTAGAATTTGAAATTAGGATCCAAGGAAAGTATACAATAAACAGATTTGTATAGTTAAAGACTCTATAGCAAATAGAAGAACAGCAAAGTGTAGGAAATTGAGGGGGAAATGATCCTTAAATAAATAAAGTGGTTCTTAAAATAGATGAATATCAAATAAAAGAGAAGAGTATGAAGAGCCATGGTTCTTAGTGGAAAGTGAAGCCTTTCACATTAGTTACACAAGTGTGCGCAAGTCCTAGGATGAGAGATTATGGAAAGCTTTAACAGGGAGGAAAACACAGGCTCGGTTATGAGAAGTTTTAATTGTCCATCTTGTCATGTGAAATGAAAGTTATAAGCTATTTTTATGCACATAAAAATAATATTGTTCTCAGCTTTAAATTCTTATGTGGGAAATGGTCAAAGGTAAGATGCTCAGGGAGTAAAATGTCTGAGGAAAGGCAAAACAAGTAGTCATTTCATAAATTTAGCTATTGTATCAGTCTTCTCAGAAGTCATTGTATTTGTCTAATAAAAACCATTTACCATGATTATTTCCAGAAAGGATAAAATTCAGAATCACAATATTGTATCCCAGAGTTTAAAAGATTCTAGTATTCATTTCACAGGCAAGGAAATAGAGCAGCTGGTTAGGCAAGCTCTCCAAGGTCTAATGGCTAATTGATGGTTGTCATCATTTAGATCTTATATGTCCCCTACAGGCCATGTGTTGAAGATATGGTCACCAGGTTGTGGCACTATTGGGAGTTGGTTGAACTTTTAGGAGGTAGTGCCCAACAGAAGGAAGTAGGTCACTAGGTGTGCTTTGAATGGGATACTGGGACCCCAGCCCCTTCCTTGTTTGTTTCCTGGCCACCATAAGGTAAGCAGCTACCATGTCCTCCTACAGTGATGTACAGCTAATACAGTGGTGGAATCTGGAGCTCAACTTAGGCTTTAATTCAATGGCTAAGATATAGCAATCTGACCCACTAAGATCACTGGCTGTTCCCTTTGGGGTTCGTAGGTAAGCACCAATCATCTAGGGCTTTCTAATCAAACTTCATGCTGTAGGGTAGTGTCCAGGACTTAGAAGAATGATGTCCAGGCTGGAATCAGGGACAGTGAAATTCAACCCTACCTTGGCAAATGCAAGCACATGGATCATTCAATGCAAGTCGGCACAGAACACTGCTTATATAAATTATCTTTGGAAAGAAAAATGAAAACCATAATTCATGATCATTTTAATTGTTTTCCTTTTCCACAGACACCCACTAAATTTATTCTGAAGGGAATGTTACATTTCTAAGTTCTACTTTAAAGAAATTTAAACTCCTAAAAAAAGTTGAACACTACCGGTATATTGTGATTGCTCCAATAGTTAAGAATAACAGCTGTCATGACTTTGAAAAGCTGTTAGCAAAAATTGGCCAGGGAAAATTGGAGTCCATCTAGGTCTCAGCAAGTACCTATTTTACACAAATTAGTAATTCCTAATCTCTTATGGGAGAAAGACACAAAGCATAGCTAGATGCTGCTGGGATCCCTCACCCACAATGGCTGATGGACCCCCAGGCCTCCAGGGGCAAAATGTAAAGCTTCCAGTTCCTTCACATCTCACCCATTAAGTCCTTTCTTGCTGCTTCCCCTCCATATCCCTATTTTCATCTAGCATCTTTTATTTATTCACTCATTCAACTGATATTTCCTGTGCCAAAAAGAAAATTCTATTTTCTGCCAACGAAGATACCAGCCATATGAGAAATATATTGGAAAGCAAGAATGGCCACCCCTCACTGCACTCCTAGAGCTTAGATTCAATGGAGAAAAGAAACATTAGAGGAGAAATCACCCAAAGAAATGAACTATCAAGTGTGTGATGGCATTCAGAGGAGACATTGCTAATGCCTTGAAAGACCACCGGAGAAGAATTTGACAAGATTGACCTGTAAGCCAAGATATGGAACATAGTTGATTTTAAATGGGTGAAGATGGATGGAAAGAGAAAAACACATCCAGGGAACTGCATGTGAAAAATCCTGTTTGTGGAAGAGATCATAGCTAGGGAGACAAAAAGATGATTATGGTAGTTGGAACAGGGAGAGAAGGCACAGGGGCATGGTATGATGTGAGGCTGGAGGGCACATAGGATTTGGGTCTTGAAAACAATAAGAAATCATTGAAGGGTTTAGGGGCATGACATGATCAATAGGAATTTCTAAAAGGGTACTATATCAGTGATGGTTTAATTATAAAAGCACATTTAGCATGAGCATGTGTGTGTGTGTGTGTGTAAATAAAAGAAGGAAGGTCCACAAACTCCTATCAAGACTGAAATACATGGGTTTCAGGACAGCAATCATATCTTCTGGATTACAAAGTCTCAAATATGATTGATTTAGTCTTTAATCACTAATAAGGAACTTATCCTTATTAGTTCCTTGTGGATGTACTGACACTGTCACAGTAATAAAATACTAAGAAAATACCTCAGCCCTCCTTATCATAATTTCCCGGAATGCATAACATGAGTGACAACCAACTGACAATCCATGCTATTCTTATTGACAATGCCACTGCAGTAACCAGTTTACTGTAACCTCCACATTGCTCTTTTTAATCAGTAAAATTAGAGCCCTTAGGTACCATTTTGGCACACTTATTTTGGGCAATAAGATTGCCTGACTCCCAGATGACCGTCCTTACTTCAGATTGAATAAACTCTTTGTTCTCATACTTCGTGTGCCTCTACTTGCTATTTAGGTTGATAATATCCTTTTATCACAGGAATTGAACTTATGCGATTGTGGTTGCCACTTAAGCCATCCAAGAAAAGCTGATGTATTCTCATCTAATTATGTGGTGTTGCAGTTTGAGGTCCATGGGGGAGGTAGTCAGCAAAGAGAGCTGGGTTTGCAGTAGGGAAAGCAAAGCCAAGCCAGGACCACACAGCTGAGATGGACCCCAGGAAGACTGACTGAAACCCAAGTGAGTCCTCATTGCCTCCCTTGATTGCATATGCAGTTATCCTACAGGACTGGCTCCCATCATCACAGGGATAGACACACGCCTGGCCTGGGGTGAGAAAAACGGGAGAAAATTCAGGAAAAGCTGGAGCAACTGCAGTCTTCACTGCTCCCTACTCAACTCAACAAGTAGCCAGCAAGCAACAGCAAGTATGAGTTATAAAGTGACTAGGCCTCTTTCTCCCTCTGCATCTTAGACACAAATGTCTCTTGATGTTCATCCTAACTGGATACTTTCAGGAAGGGATTCTGGGGAAGGTGGTCCAGCCTAGCTGCTGCACTGACACCTCACAAGCCACCTGGAGAACTGGCTGCACTTTGTAGAAGAGTTATACAAAGTCTTCCACACTCCTTCCTGGGAACTTTCATTTCAATCTCTCATTTCCAAGTCTCCTGTACCTTCTGAAGATGCTGCCTCTCTACTCTGCTTACCAGGAGAAAATTTAGATTTCTTAAATAAGCAGTCAATAGGCCAAGGTTGAGGGGCCACAGCTAACAATATTACAAGTCCATTTGGAAGCAAGGCAAAGCATTACCAGCACAAGTAGAGCAAGTGGAGGCATGAAACCCTTAGTGGTCTAATCAAATAAAAAGTGGCCGGCTTCTGAAGATAATACCATATCCCCCATGGCATGCTAAGGAAAGAATCTGATGTCATTCCATCCCTTATTCATCTGCCAGGATAAATAGGGTATTGTTCCTGCCTTCTCCATCCTGAGTTCTCCAAACCACCCACAACACAGACGAAGATCTGACATATTTTGGCTCCCACTTTCCTCAGAGTGTTGGGGAGCTAGGACTGAGCCCACAGTGAGATAGTCTAGGATATAAAATGGAATTTGGGAATAAGATTATGTTGGTAATTAAGTAACACAGTGGCCCTTAACCCTGACTGTACATAAGAAACACCTCCAGAATTTATAGTGTGTCTGGTATCCAAGCTTCCCAGATATTTTGGGGGTGAAAACAAGGTATCACTAGTTGATAAGAACTCCCCAGGAGATTCTAATGTGTAAGCAGGAACAAAACCAGGGCTCTAGGGGCTGAGGATTTGGCTCAGTGGCACAAGCACCTGCCTGGCAAGTGCAAGGTCGTGAGTTCAATCCCCAGTACCCAAAAGGAAAAAAAAAAAAAAAAACAGGGATCTAGTCTAATCCTCTTATTTTCAGATAATGAAGCTAAATCATAGGGACTTTTGACGTGGGGGCCGGCCATGCATACAAAGAATGCTGACTCTGAATCTCATTCTTTTCCACTGTGCACCTTGTCATATTGATGTAGGGGAAAGAAACTCCCAATCTACTAGATGTCTGGTATGAGTTCGTGTTCTCTAAAATCAAAGAATAAATTTAAGGAAAAAGGGAGGTTAAGAGCAGAATATATTTATTGAGAGAAAGAAAGCTTCTGTTTGAGAGAGACAGAAGGGGTCTCAAGTGAGTTGCCAAAGACTCTGTCTTTTCTAGAGACTTCTATAGGGTAAAACCACAAAGTGAGGCAGATCCAAGGTGGGGAAAACGGGAACTCATAAAGTGGGCATGAGATGCGACAGCACTATGATTAACCAATAAGATCACAAGTGTAATGGCTCAGGTAAAATTGATTAAATTGAGATCAAATGGGAAATGTGTCACATAGCAAACAGCCATGAATACATAACAGGGGCTCTTCCTGTAGGGGGTTGGGTTAGTGGCTCCTTCTGGCTTCCTGGGGTGATAGAGACCTATTTAGAATATCAACGCCTGATGTTTATCTTTAGGAAATATGTGGGTGTATTTGTTTTATCTTTTGTCTTGAGGTCTGGCCCACAGTAGAGGTGACTGTCTCCCCCACAGTTGCAAGGTATCTGCTCTTCTGCACTGGCTCCTTCAAGGGCTGAGCCCTGTCTGAGTGCCTGTAATATTTATATCTAATTCAGTTGCCTGTAAAAATATCTCCCGTTGAAAACAAAAGGAAATTAAAATCATGTTCTCTAATTTAATCTAGGAATGTGATGATTTTGAAAATATGTTATTTTTAGAAGATAGACTGAAACTTAACCATTCAGTCACACTTTCAAAGAATGTAGACAAACATGTGCAGTCAGTTCTTAGAGGCTGATTCTTTCAGATTACCTTGTCCATAGTATTAGAAAAATAAAGGAAACTAGATGAGTGTAGGAATCTTATATACAGTGCATTTTGGAATGATTCTATCAATTACAGAAGAGCCTTTATAGCCAATAATTAGGTCTTCTAAAAACGGAGCCTACTTAACTGGAACATGGTCACATGATCAGTCTAAAATGGACTTTGGCCACAAGTGTCTGTGACAGTAGACTCCAAGGACACAAGGACAGAGAGACATTAAGAAAAGCTTTGTGAGTAAACAAAGCAATATTTAACTTACAGTCTGCTAGCATAATATCATCATTGATTTTTTAAAAAATGAAATCAAATTATTGTACATTTTCAATCTATGGTTATAATATGATATAGAAGGATCTGATTTCACTATATCTGCATTTAAATAATTAATGAAAAATGTGGTATTCTTTCCATACATATGATGTAGATTTATTTTAAAAAATCTAAGAGTTGCCCACCCCAAAAAAAGTATAAAGAAAGGAAAAAGCAAAATTATCACCCAAATCTCACCATCCAAATATAACAATGTTGGACATTAAGTGACCATCATTTTAGAATATTTTAAAGAATATTTATACTTATATGTTTATGTATATGCACAAATACATATACATAAATTCATACTTATATCAGGGACCTGGCCAAGATCCCCAACTGCCTATATGAGGACTACCGTGAAAGGATGAAATAAGAAACAGACAAACTTACTGATACATACAGGGGGGTTGGGAGGTCAGTGTCCCACATTGGGCACCAAATATAGAGAGCCCTGTTTGGCCTCCTTATGGTCTGGAGGGGTTTATATTTGTTAGCAATGGCTAACTGGAACAAAGGCCCCAGCCCTGAGCCAAACCTGGGTTTTATTAATTTGTGCAAAGGGGAGTGGCTTGGGGTTGAGTGACTATGACAATGGTAGGAAGTAGGTGAATATTGCAAGCTTGGCTAGGTAGGAGGCATAATAGCACCTCTGAAATATGCAGAGAGATGTTTGCAGAAAGAGTACCAAATTCCAGTAATAGGTGGCCTCAAAGTTGGGAGGAATCTGCATAACACAGTTTGAGGAAGTATGTTCTGGTTTTGGCTGGTGCTTCAGCTTTGATGTCTGGCCTTCGTGCCTTGAGACATCACTGGTTCTTTCTCAAGCCTCAACTTCAGCCCACAATGGGGTCACTTGACCTAACATGCACACTAATCGAGAGCTATAGGCAGGGCATGGCTGACCTATGGCATTGCTTCAAAGGCTATACATCAGCGCCTCAGGCTAGACTCATTTGCATTGCTTAAAGCCACTGAAGTGGTAAAGTATTATCTTAGCCAGCTCTGTACATATCAGTACATTGAAATAGGGCCAGGTTTAGCCAGAATGGAGACAAATGTCTTCTTTCAAGGAGAATGTCCCAGTGATCCTCCACATACTTACATATGCAGTGAGATTGATAGACTGTAATAATGCAATCATGCTTCAATACTTTTTAACAATTATATATGTATGTATATATATTCTGATCAATTTTATTTATACAGTATGCAGAAGAAGAAACTGAAATGACATTGGAGGAATTGTCTCATATGACTATTTCTTTACTGTCCAATATATTGTTCTCTTGATGTATTGTTTTCAAGAGCCCTTGAAAGAGATTATAAAAATAGTCATAACCATGATGTTTTTATCAATTAATGGCTCATTTGTATATAGTATCAATTGGCTTCATACTATAAAAGAAGATACTTCTTCCCATTTTCTAACCCTACCTCCCAATTTGCCAGCATATTCTCATCCATGCATTCCATCAACATTTATCTTGGGTCCACTTTGTTCAAAATACTTTCAAGCTATTTCCTGGGCCTATAGCTATAAACTATATACAGAAAGAACAAAATTTTCAAACATACCAGTCTTCACATTTTAATGGAAAAAAAGCTATTCACTCTTCCATTACTGAAAGTTAGCCCATCCTTCATGTACTTTCTTATCTTTGTTTCTCCCTGGCACTCTTCTCCATTTCTCCCTGTCTGGAAGAAAGAGAAATTTCTCTTTTCCAGGTCTACAAGGGAAGTCTCCCATCGGTTGCCTTGAGGGGCCAGGAGAGGTCAGCGTGATGAATCTAAGCTGAGCCTCTCTCTGCTGCGTCTCTGCAGAACTTCCTTAATTGCTGATTTTGGAAGCGTGTGGCATTAAGTTATGTCCCTGACCTTGTTTGGTTGTTGCTGGTAAAAATGTTGACTGCAATCACTGTCTCAATGTTATAATTGTCATTTTATCAAGTACTGTTAAGCTAGGAAAATGTGACAATTAGTAAGGTCAGCCTTATCTTTACCTAAAGTCTAATTATTTAAAATGCCATTAAGAATAAAAATCTGGTGTAAAAGCAAGCCGTAACATGTCTCTCAGATGAGGAGTTGGCAAATACATCATCTAACTTCCCCCGTATGCTTCCTGTTGGATCAGTTCTTCCCTCTGTCTCTTGACCTTTCACAGCCCTGGTTTGCTCCACTGAGGAGCTGCCAAGTAGCTTAGAGCATCTTTAGTGATTTGTGAGGTCACAGCCTCACTATTGTACCACATACCATCATTTAGGAGGTGTCATATGGTTTTGTTCCTAGAAAGAAAACATAAAAATTCACAAATAATTTGATATGTTTGAGATGTCCAAAGTAGAGGGCATGGAATGAGATGAGCTAACCTAGGTGACCTTCCAGGTCCCTTCCAAATGAGTTTCTAAAGCACTTTAAAATTTCCAAATGTTTCTAATGAGAAACGAAAGACAAAGTTATCTAAAGAAATTAGAAAACTGCATTGGAAGATCTCTGAAGAGCTGAAATTTTAAAAGGATGCACATAATACAGCAGATATTATAAGAAAGATAAAGAGAAATTAACATTGGCCTACAAAGCTGGAAGAATAATTTTCAGATGGGCTGATGCTGAGAAAGAATGGAGTCTTATGAAATATTCCAAGGTCAGCCACCACCCACAACAAAAAAGTTCGATTTGGAGTGACAAGAAGTTGATGTTAAGGTCCCAGAAGAAATGCATGGCTCATGGAAGATATTTTATACCAAGATACTGCAAAAGGTGCGGCTGGAGTGCATGGGAAGTAATGAAAGGGGCAAGCTGGAAATGCTAAAAGTAATTTTGGGAAAAAGACAAGAGAAGCAGTAAAAGCAGTAGCTCTTGGGATCCCAGCCAACCCACGGAGTCAGGCAGGAAGTGAGGTGGCCACTGTCAACCTGCTGGGCCACTTCTGGTGCTGCCTTTCACTAGCTGAACCCAGCTAAAAACCGGAAGCCAGGGAGCCCCCTCATTCTAACACATTCAGGAGATGCTCTCAGGGCTCAGAGCAGGTGTTGGGAGGTGATGTTTCTATAGGGACAAATAGCTCCCCAACAACGAAGGGCAAGGAAGGGACCGCGTTACTTACTACTTCAAGGGGTTCGGCTGTGAAAGCCTTGGACATTAACAAAGTAGATGAATTTAATTATCTTTCCTATCAAAGATAATTACCTAGCTGGAAAGGCAAGAATGTTCAAAACAGTAAGCAAACACTTAACTACTTTAAACTAGGCCATCTATGGGCCTATATGAGTTTTATCTAAGAATGCTAAAAAAGTTATTTTGACACAGAAAGCATCAGAGTAGTAACTTAAAGTCAGTAACTTAAAATTACTGACATAAAATGGGATGTTACAGATCTCAGATACCTTAATTTCAGGAAGATATTTGATGGATCCTCTTAAACTTTGGTTGGGAATAAATAAGTTGGAGAAATGCTGGCTGCAGAGTAAGGGTGGACTTACCCCTGCTGCTGGTCATACATGGGTGTTGATTATTTGTGATATATGATGTGAGGAGAGAGGGCCACAGGCTTCTCCTCTGAGTCAATCTGACTTAAGGTTTTTATAAAGGTCTTGAATTAAGACCAGAGGTGTATGTAAGAATTTTAACTGACTCAAAGCTAAAAGTGAATATTAATTCTATAAACACACACACAGAGTCCAGCACCACACATGAATTACATAAACAACAATGGTCCTATAAGACTATGATAGAATGGAGAAGTTGCTATCACCCGTGACACTGCAGTCCTTATAACATAGCATAGCACCTTCCTCAAATGTGTATGGTAATGCTGATGTAAACAAACCTACTGCACTATCAGTCATATAAAAGTACAGGTTAGCTAGGCATGGCAGCACATGCCTATAACCCCAGTGCTCAAGAGGCTGAAGCAGGAGGGTCACTGTGAGTTCAAGGCCAGCCTGACCTCCATAGCAGAATCCTGTCTCAAAAAACCAAAAAGGAAAAAGTGTAACGATGCAATTATATACTCTGCATAATACTTGATAATGATAATAATAATAATAATAATAATAAACGGCTGTCACTAGTTTATCATTGTATACTTTTTAACATTATTTTAGAGCATATTCCTTCTATTTATATAAAAAAGCTTTTTGTATAACACTGTATCTTGTCACAGTGCCTTGGGCCCCATGTATTTCTTGTCTGCCCCATCTGTTGAGTGCATCATTTTCTCTTGGGTTTGATGTAATCACCTGTTGTTTTGTTCATTCTGGCCTGAGGAGTGGTAGACTATACAACACACACACACACCCCATACCATGTAGCCAGGCTGTTCCATGGAGGCTTACATGAGCGCTCTGAGATGCACTCAATGACAAGACACCACACGGCATCCAGAGGGAGCACAACTTTCCATTGATCCACACCAACAGTAAAGACCCACTGCTGCAAGATCGGGTGTGACCAAAGGCTGTGACTCAGCTGTGAGAGTAGTGGGGGGAGAAAACAGTCTGAGGGGAAGTGTTCAGTGACATTTCTCAGATATGCCCTGGATGTAACCAGGATGTTCCTATCTTGCATTCACACTGCCTTTAAACTTCATATGGTAGCTCCTGTGAGCCTTCACTCCATGAGGTAACCCCTGTCACTGTCCCTCTGCTGCCAGTCATGCTGCAGTAAAGCATCGGTCAAGAATACAGAAACCTGGTACCTGGGGACTCTGTGGCCCCCAGCGGAAGCATGGTAAAGAGACCACATAACAGTTTGAAATAATCTCAATTGATAGACCAAATTAAAGGAAATGTTCCGTCATGGCATTTTATGAAGCTAATTAGTCTGTTGTGCTAAATATTGCCCAGAAAACAAGCCCAAGCAGTGGCAGGAGTGCCACCGTATGTACTGCCACAGATAGAATTGTAGTCTCTACACTGACGGAAGTAACGTCCTCCTATTTTCTGACATAGCACAAGCACATCTGAAGTGCCATCTGGTTAGACGTGAGGCATCTATTGTGAAAAAACAATGAGAGTCTTACTTTCTGCTTAGGAGAATGCCCAGCAGCGCGCTGAGTCTAGAGAATTCCTCAGGATTAGAAACAGAGGAAATGGAAACCCTGGAGAAAAGAGAAACTTAGAATTCTCACAGGTTTCTTGGAGATCTCACTTAGCACCTCACAAGTTAAGGTGGCAGAACTCCACAGGAAGAAGTTGCAGGGAAACCTGTTCTAAGAATCTCTGTTAGGTGTTAGCTGAGGGAGTCACCAGCACAGACTTTCTTTGGTGACGGGATTTAATTACATTTCCTGAAACACCATCAGATTTCTCCTCCACTTGTATATTACATTGTACAGAATATTGGTAGGCCACGTTGGTTTCTTGGGGCTGCTTATCATCTTTACAGGTGTCCTGTTGTGCTGCATCCAGATGCCTTCCAGAGTGGCTGAGGCTGTCTGAGTCCAGCCTTTACTGTTACCGTACTACAGGCGATAAGTGGGAGTGGGAAGAGAGAGGGACATTTAAGGCCGAGTTTCTAATGGCCTGACAGAAAGGCTCTTAACTAAGAAATAAGTACTTTAGCAAAACACCAGATAAGCTATGGGCTGTGCATGTTGGAGTATTGAAGTATTTATTACCATGAAAATAGAGTGAGGGTAGTTTCATGTGGGGGGTGGTGAGCAGGGGTTGGAACATAGAGCATAGAGCATAGGCAGAAGGTCATTTCTGCCATCAGATTTCCCTTAGAGATGGAAACCTTTCTGTTTACGGTGGTAAGTTCCAGCTGTATTTTTTTCTTTATCTGATGATGTCTACTCTTTCCCTGAAGTTGATGTGCAACAATCTGGGAGTATTTTTCTCAGTATTTGGGGATCAAGACTCACCAACTGACCTCTATCCAGAGCTTCCCATTGGTTGCAGGGAACACCTCAGAAAGAGTCAGCCCTGAAGCGTGCGTCAGGGGAGGAGGGTAAAGCATGACATAGCCACAGCTTTGATTTTGCCCACGGTGTTCATGTCCAGTCTGCATTTCACTAGCCAAAAGCCAGTGCTTTTCAGAGATTTGCATGTAACATTAACTCAAGTTTTACAGAAATAAGTAATCAGAATAAACTAAAGCTATGTTTGATAATAAAAACTATATACAATTTTCAATTACATTGATGTTGCTACATACTGTTTATAATTAACCATATTGATTTGTGTTGTATTATAACTTATCATGCTGCATGAAAGTTTTACTACCAAATTCTTGGATTTTCCTTTCATAAAGATTGGTGACCACCTTTAACTCCCATAGTAAAACACTGATAGTTCTGGAACGATCTCTCCAGTATGTCCCATACATCATTGGCCCATACTGCCCATGCTGGGTTTTGCTTGGGTTTTGGTTTTGGTTCATAGCTAAGTCTTAGTCTTGCTTTTCTACTTGTTCAAAAAACCATCTTACAGTATTGACATTTACTGGAAAGTTTTGGTTTACTTTGTATATTCTATGCTCTACAAAGGTATACACCCATCAATGTATAGCCATGTATAAAGCTATTATTGGGAATTGGCGCATACAGTTATGGAGGCTAAATCGCAAGATGTACCATCACCATGGGAAGCCCAGACATTTGGTCACACATTATTATGAGTACTATAAGCTTTAGCTACCACTTTCACTTCAGCAAAGTCAGTATTATTTTCAGTGAACCAGGACCCCCTTTATCAGACAACATCACTTTCTTTTAAAATCTGACCTTGTTCCAGATGTCACAACCTTTTCAGTGAGGTGACACTAAAGTTCTCCCCCAGTAGTTGAAGCACAAGGGAAATAGCTTATTGCTTTCCAACAAGTCCTCTCATGGCCTCTCAGCTGATCAAGAGCACCGTCACCATTGCTGTTTTCCTAAACTGTTCTTTTCTTTCTGTAACATTCCATTTGTTTCAGTCAGAGTTCAAGAGGGAGATCGACAAATGTACTGAAAGGAAACATAAATAAGAAATAATAGAGGCAGCTATTAAACCTCCAAAATTACTTTATCGTTGATTGCAAGTGGCCTCCTCTCCACTCCACTGAAGAGAATGAGTCATTAGCTATTGCTTGATAGGAAACATATGCTCCAAAATAAAAAGCTTTGTTTAAATCAATTTTTACAAACTGACTCACGCTTGGTTTATGTATATATTTCTCTGTTTGCTTGTTAGTTTTGTCTTGTCGTACTTGGGCTTGAACTGAGGGTCTCACACATGCTAAGAGTTTAACCACTGAGCTATATACCTAGCCCTGATTCATGCTTTTAATACTCTGATATTGCTAACTATTTAAAGGAAACATAGACAGGTCCCTTACTATTATTCCAGCATAGTTAGGAAAACCATATCTTATAAAGGTTGAGTTAAGCCAAGCAGTTTTAAATCAAACTGGGTCTGTTTTTTACCAAGATCTATAGCTCATCTCTCTACCCCAGTAATACTCAGTAATGTCACAATTTGCAAATTCTGCTATTTTTATTAATTTTTGGCCTTTTAATGCTCTTTTTTCTATTTTTAATGCCAGTTTTTTAAATGTATGATAATTATATGTATGTATAACCTAGGTGACCACCCTGTAACTAAGTACCACTGTGAGATTTCAGAGTCCCATGTTTCAGTCCTGTTGGTAACTTAGACATCATCTAAAATGACATGAATTAAATGTTTGCCGGGCAAGGTCTTTGATAGACAGGATTCATCCTGTAGTCATTTTGTACTAGGTTACATTCTGTCACCAAGCACAAATGCAAAACTTCTCATCTGCTCCAGTATTTGAATGGCATTTTTACGGACCAAGAGTTTAGTCTCTCAGAGTAGTTATTAAATCATGGAAATGGCACAGTGCACCAGAGTCTCATACTGTGTTAAGTGTCACAGTCTAATGATAAGGGGCATGTTAGAGAATTGATGTATTTCTGCTAAGTGAAGTGATGGCAGGCTGAATAAACAGAAGTTTATACCAATTAGAAAAATGATGAGAGGACTGAGTCATCACAGGATGCCCTGCTCTATAGCATCCTTGCCTGACTTACTGTGCTGGCAGGTGTCTTCTTTGGGTTCCATCTTGGTACATGCAAACATGGTGTAATTCAAAAGCAGGAAACAGCAGGAAGTGCAAATGCCTCTTATTTTGTGGGAATAAAGTTTCTAAATCATGTGTGTTAGGGAACACTTTAATTGGTTCTATAAAAATCTAGTACACTACACTTTTTAAAAAAAAATAGTAATAATCAGAGATTCCAGTAAGGGATTTTTCTTTTTATTGAGAATCAAAAGATTCAACTCAACAAAAATGGAACATGTAAATTAATCTTTTCTCCACCACTGAAAGGAAAACTTTAGACAAAATGAATTCAGCAAGGTTTATTTCAGCATCAAGGGGTTCAAGCAATGTGCAGCAATGCACACAACCAGAAGAGATTCAGAGAGCTCCGCACAGCAGCGTGGTGAGCAAGCTTTTCCATGGAAAGGAAGCAAAGAAAAGGTCTTTGCCTGGTCAAAGTGGAAAGCCTCTAGTTAGAAGTTTCTGACTGGTACGATCTCTAGAGTTTTTCATTGTTCACTGTGGCATGTAGTTGGCTCATATAGGATCTTAAAATGTCATAGCTACTCTAGATTAATGACCTCCTACAATTAAAAACTTTGACATGACAGATATTTTTTGACTTATAAAAATGGAAACTGCCTATGCTCCTACCTGCAGGAAGCATGAACAATTTAGGGCCAGCAACGCAGCATCTATTGCAAAAGTTAATGCTTCTTAATTCAGATTTTCCTCATCTGTGACTCTGTATTTATGTGTGCATTCATTTGATCGCACACACATATTAGAACTAAAAGCATAAAAGATTCATTCCAGTTATATGTGTGCAACATTGAAATAAAAATAATGTAAATAAATACTGGAGCACCATGAGAATTTGTTCTTCAACAAAGTATATATATATATATGAGGTAAATATTACTTATGGACCCTGAATATGGCAGCTGACACAAATTCAGGTCTCCTTTTCTTTCCTTCACCTATTTCAGCTCTGAATGGGAAAAGTTAGGCAAATATGTCAGTATTTAGTATTAAGCCTGACTGTCTCAGTATCATTTTTATAAGTAAAGGCAAATATTTTAACTTTTAATTTCTCCAAGTGTTTTCTGCTAATTAAATTAACCTCAGACTGCATGATTCCCCTTATCCCCCGTTTAAGCTGAAATCTCACGTTTGGAGTCGTAGCGCATTTGGTTGAGTTCCGTAACCCCTGAGTAGATATGTAGCCATAGACCCTGTGTCAGCAGCTGCCCACTGCGAACAGGGAAATGATTGCCCAGACTCAAGACTCCTGAAGGAGCAACCTCCCTGTAGCTGAGCTCGTAGGCAGCTTCCGAATGTGATTCAGTGTCAGGGCTTTGATCAGGGAGTCTGAGTTCTCATCCCACCCCTGACCAGCAACTCTGTGAGTTTGGATCAGCATCTCAATTTCTCAGCATTCCAGCCCGAAAATGGATCTGGTAAGAGTGTGTGCGCCCCATAGTGGTGATGCTAGGACTAGACAGGTTAGTTGGTGCAAATAAAACATTTAGAATGGCACCTGGCAGGAGGTAAGTGCTCAGGAAGTGTCAGCGCCTATAGCCTCAGTACTGCTGCTTCCTGTGCACAGCTGCATGTGGAGACAGGGATTCAACCTTCAGGCACACGTCAGCATTCTTCCCAGGCTGTGTCACCTTTAGGAAGGGAAGAAGTGGGGCTGGGAGCAGCATTGCTCTGGCTTTGGGAATGCTCACTCCTGGCAGCTACGCTGTGTGGTAAGCCCCAGGCTCTGAGGGAATTGGAGAGATTCACTCACCATGGCACTGTCAGACATTCACAGTCTACTGAAAGATTACAGATAGAATAACAACCTCCCTGGAGCCTAGGTCACCCTGGAAGGGTTCAGTCCCCCGTTGTTTTCATTCACTCTGTCCCATCATGCCTTCATTTGGCCATCAATAGACGGGAATTTAGGGCATTTGGGCAGTAGCAGCTGAGCCTGGGAAATGCTTTGACACCAGATGAGGAGAAAAAGAAACCTGGTTGAAGGTTTGGGGCTCATCATTTCCCCTCAGATAACAGGAATCCTGGACTTGGAGACCAGAAGTCCCTCTGGCTCCCCACATTAACAGTGTGACAACTAACAGCTCACTCGTGGGGAGGCAGAGTAACAGGATAAAGAGCAAGGACTCCGAAGCTGGCTCTGGGTTCCAATCCCGCCTGTACTGCTCGCTGGCCATCTGGTCTTGGACCGGCTACTTAGCAAGGTTGGGCCTCAGTTTCCTCACCAACTAAAAACCTAAATGAAAAGTAGTATATAACCACAGAGCTATTTGGAGCCTCCTAATTAAGTGTCAACTATTCTTTTTTGCATTTGTTGGTCTCAGTTTTCATATATGCAACAAGAAGCAACAGGACTGAACAACTTTGCATCATTTTGTACTGTGACTTTTGATCAGGGGCTCTACGACTGTACTTTAAGTTGACTGTGGCAGTGGTGATGGGGTAACTTGGAGGAGGGATGAGCACTCAGGGGTGGGAGGCTGTCCCTGTTCCCATCATTCTTCTCCCTGTTCTCCTCAACTCCCACCCCGGGCTCCAGGAAAGACAGACATGCATAAAGCCCAGAGTCCCATTTCACCAGGCAGTAGAGCAGATGTTGCATCATCTTTTAGTGCCAGCATCTAACTTCAGAATAACATCTTTACCAGGAAATAGAACTGAGAGGTGGTAGAGCGAAATTAGAGCAAGATCAAGAAGACAGGAAAATGAATTTCCTCTGAAATCATAGCACAGTCAGATACAGAGGGAGCAGGCTGACTGATAGAGAGACACATTTATCAGTGAACCCTAAGGCAGAGAGAGAGAGAGAGAGAGAGAGAGAGAGACAGAGAGAGAGAGAGAGAGAAAGAGAGAGAAACTAAGAGTTCACTGCCTGGAAGATGCCTTGGAAGATGCTTGAGCTGCGGCTTCTTATCTGCTTTCATCCCTTTTTCTTTCTTCTTCTGCCTTTACATCCTAGCAGATGAAAGGGTGTATCTGCTGAGAGAGTATATATCACAAGACACCACACAGATAAGGAGCAAGACTGGCACCCAGACAGACCCGAGTGCAGGCAAGAGAACACTCACCATATCAATTGTGCAGTTTTGCAAATGGCCAGTGGGAGGCTGACATGACAGCAAGTTAATCTGTTTTCCATGCGCTCAAAACCTTTGCCAAGCAAAGGTTCACTCTGAGGCCCCAGAGCTGGCACCCTCTGGGGTACAGGCTGTCCTAGATTGCATTTCCCAGACTTCTACTGTGGACACCAGTATAGCTAGAGGCATGAACATCCATAGCAATAGACACTGGGAAAGTTTGTTTGTTTGTTTTGATTTTTTTTCTTACCAGGAACAACACTGCTAACTGTCAAGAAGTCCTGAGGTTTTTATATTTGAATGAGTTATAGTAAAAATACTATTCAAAGCCAGCATTTACTGAGAGCTTGCCTTGCACTGAGTACTTTTCCAAACACAAGTGTCAGCCCATTTTATCTTCACAGCATCCCTGCAAAGGTGGTGCTGCCGTTGTCTTCACTGAGTAAGTACCTAGCAAAGCACAAAGTTTAGAAACTTGGCCACCTTCCCAGAGCCAGAAAGTGGCAGAGTCAGACTATGAACTTAAGAATCTGGCTTTGAAATCTGAATGTCAAGCAGTACACAAGCCTGAGAGTCCATCAGGTGAGCACAAAGCCTGGTGTGTCTGTGCACACGTGCTCATTAGTTCCACCAGCCACCTCCTGGTTCCTGCTGTGTGCTGGCCCTTGGGCTGAGGCCTGTGGTGTGGGTGGTGAATCTGATGCTAATTTGGGCCTACCAGAAGTTTAAGTAAACTTCTGCAAAACCATAAAGGACAGGGATACTCTGTACCTGTGATATTGAGGATGGCTTTTCAGAGAGGTTGGCCTCAGCCTTGGGACTTGAAGTAGCAATAAGAAACCTTGGAGTTGTGATGGAGGGGGAGGAAGGACATTCTAGGCAGACAGAAGTGGAGCAAAAGTGGACAGAGACGGAGAAGGGAGGCTTTGTCCAGGTTTTAGAAAATAGCCCACTTAGACCACCTAGGCGTGCAAGACAGAGATGGCTACAAGACTAAGGAGGTCAGTGGGCCAGGAAAGAGTGTGTCAGGCTCAAAACAGACTCAGATGCTTGCATTTATAGAGGGTGTCAGACAAGTGACTTGCTCCACACAACAATGAAGTGGTAGCAAAATGAAGTCTCAAACAAAGGGCTTGCCCCAAATTGCCTCTGCAGTGCTCACCATTGTAAATGTGGTAGCAGGCTCCCACAATGCTAGAAGCTTGTGACCTTTCAAAACGCCAGTTCCCTTCAAGGATCTCTAAAGAATACGTAGCCTGTACTTGGAGTTAGTATTAGCCAACTACTAACCCTGTCTGCTGGCAGGAATTAGTACCCATTTTACAGTGGAGCAAGATGAAGAGTTAGGGGTCAGGGTTTGCTGGAGACATTTTGAAGAAGCTGGGTTTCTGACCCACGGTCTCCTAAATCCTGAAACTACTGGTACTGGTGCACCTCCATAATAACCTGGTGTGATCCAGTTCCCGCTGCTTCAGCTAACTCCACTGCCCCTCCTGCTGCCCTTTGATATGTTTAAAACTTTCTTTCCTGCCCACTTATTATTTTTCCCTTTTTCTCTTTTGGGCCTCCACAGTTAACAAGTTCACTCAATTCATACAACCAGAAGGTCTAGGAACTTTCTAATCTTCTTGAGTAACTTTATGACCAAAGTTTTCCCTAGGCCTTCTTCATTCTTGGCCTCTGGAAAATGCTATAAATGACATCAAACACACTTCATATATGTACATTTAAAACTAAGAAATTAAAAAAATATTCAGAATGCCAGTGACAATTTAAAAGAAATTTAAAAATCAATATTGGAATCCTGGATCCTGGCAGCTTTGCTTAGCAGTAGACAGCAGCCTGCAAAATCATGTAGCTTTCAAGAGCAACAGTGCCCCTATGTGGTAAGCTTTTGCATTGCACCCCAAGAGTGATTAAAAAGGCAAATAGGAACGCTAAGGCACCTCCTCTACTGTGTGCTGTGAAACTGGGATTCCTCCTGAAAGTGGGATTATGCTCCCTACCTGCCTCACAGATCCTCTGAAGGGTTAAATGGGATTTGAGAGTGAAATTCTTATTGTAGTTGCTTTACATCTATTATATACCATCAAAGACATATAATAATATAAAGCTGTCTAGTGTTTTCATTACATACCATAATAGAGGGATAAGATAATCCAGTAGTTTCTTGTTTATGTAGACATTCTTGGGAAGGCCAACTCTGCAGAAACAAGTCTGAAATGGAGCTGTGAGAAGGGTCCCTAGGTGTCCATGGAGAATGAAGTCTCTTTTTTGCCCAAGAAAACTCAAGTTCAGGTCAGGAAGCCGCCCTGGAGATCAGAAGCTCCCCATGTCCTCAGGAGAGTGGCCTTAACCTCCTTCTTGTTTGGAAACGTAAAACAGTTGCCTACTAGGTATCCATGTCGCACTGGGTGTCCTGTGAAGATGTCTGTGGCCTCACTGGAGCTCTACCACACAGAAAAATGTCAAAGAGACTCAACCACTAAAAAAGCAAAGAGGACCAACAGAAGAAAGCCTTAGGAAGATGAAGGCAGGGCCGGCCTGCCACATCTGTGAACCAAGGATACCCAGGGCTTGAAGGCAGCCACCAGAAGGTAGAAGAGAGGTAAGGACCCTGTTCTCTCTCATGGCCTCCAGGAGAACCAGCTCTGCCAACACTTTGATCTCCAACTCCTGGCCCCTAGAACCAAGAGAGAATACATTCCCATTATTTTAACCCATAAAGCAGAAAAAGACTACAAAGACCAGAGTGACCTGTCATGGGCCTCATGGTTGGATGGGATAAATGATTAGTCCCTTCAGGAATAGTGTTGGAAAAGCTTCATTGATGGGGTAAATGATCTGAGTTGGTAGTGATTTCTTTTAGGAAGCACTGGAGTCAGGAATGACCATAGACTAAAGCAGAAGTTTGTCCCACTTGTACAACCTTTTCTTTTGTATCCATCTTTCCCCCATGTGATACTTACCTGTCCTCTTGCACATATTAGGTAGCTGTGTTTGTCACAAAAGAAAGAGAGAGAAATAAAGGAAAAATAAAAAGAGAGACAGAGAGAGAGAGAGAAGCAAATTACTGGTCTCTAATTCTGAGGCACAAGATAAGGTAGACGTAAAGTTAATGATTTACCCATTCCAAAATCATGTATTGCATCCTAGTCATAAGCCATGGTCTCTATCCTGCCCCAGTGATTCAAGGGTTAGTTGAAAGCTTCATTTTCATCCATTCATGCTTTCAGAACAAGCCCAGATGTATGACAATTGAAAGCAGACCTTCTCCATACATGGCATCTGAGGGCATGGGTGGCACTTTGGGCATGACTCGATTGCAGTGATGAAGGGGGAAGTATCCTTGGCAATATTCCTGGTAAGACATGGAGCTTTGAATATACCTAGAAAATCCCATGTCCCCACTCTCAGGACAGTGAGGACCAGGAATTTTGTCCTTCTCCACTCTTCGTGGGATGTCCAAATGTTGTGGGATTGACTCCTTTGCAAATTTTTTGCAGGGAACTTACTTTTGGGGTGATCTTCCTGCAGTTTTACTATATTTCAATTCAGAATTCATGTAATACAAAGAAATAGAACAAATAAATAGTCCAGGGCTTATTCAGTTTGGAGTCAACAAGTTAAGGACACTGCAGTTGTCATGGAATTAGACAGTTGTCCAGTCAAGGGTCAGTAGCACAGAGACAGCATTTCCTCATTTAGAGGCTTTCTCAGTGAAAGCCTTAGAAAGAAGAGTACTTTTTCCTTGCTGGCCTGCCTTCCTGCCTTCCTGCCTGCCTTTCTACCTTCCTTTTCTCCTTCCTTCCCTCCTTGTCTCTCTTGATTTGGAGGTATTGTAAAAAAAAATCCCAGGGGATAGATAACATCTACATAAAGGTACTGTTGAAATAAAAAGTTGTATCACTGATGATTATTTCTCTTTGACTGACATGAGAAAAATGGGGTCAGTACTATCTTTAGTGTCATTTTAAGCCTTCTCACTCCCAGATTTTGCATTACTATTTCTTGGCATCATTATTGTCCTATCGATTTCACTCATTGTAAAATGTCCTGAGATTCAGGAATTTGAGTTCTGGGTGATACCACTGTAATCCCTGCTCAGGACCAAAACTATCCTTGCACCGCTGCTCTGTGCTCTTGGGTTAGTATTTACTTCCAGTTTACAACGCCTTCAGTGATAGACTTTTTCATTCTGAGTTCAGCTCCGCGTTTTAGGTAATACTTTCTGTAGTGCTTGGCATTCTGTGATTGTTTGTTGAATAAGTGAACTCAACAAAACTTTAAAAAGCAATCCTTTCAAAAATTCTTGACAGGGTTGCAAGCATGACATTAATGGCAGAAGCCATCAAGAAAGAATGGTTAAGCTGGAGCATATGGTATTTAAAAAATTTACTTCAAAAGGCACTGTGTTGGCCAGCTTTCTGTCACTGTGACGAATCACTGGGATAATCTCCTTAAAAGGAGACAGGTTTGTTTGAGCTCATGATTTCAGATGTTTCAACCCATGGTCGTGTGGTCCCATGGTTTTGAGTCTGTGGTGGCACAATACAGCATGTCAGGGACACAGGTGGGAGGGGCTGTCACCTCATGGCTGCCAGGAAGTGAGGAGAGAGAGAGAGAGAAGAGATCAACATCCCAGGATTCCCTTGGAGGGCAAAATATCCACAATAACCTAACTTCAGATGGAAGAACTGAGGCTCGCAGAACTTAACTGAGCTTCCCAAGGTCACATCCCTCATTCAGGGCAAACTCCTGCAGCTGGCTCACAATGTGACTCTTCACTCCAAATCTGCCATGACTTTGTGTCACTATTCTTGAAGGGGTCTCATTTAATATAAGTTCCGTATCTCTCCAGTGACCTTCAAATTCAAACAATCTTACTCTTTCTGTTTATAAATTACTTGGAGAAGAGAGGAACCTAGTGGATGAACAAGCCTCAAATTGTTGGAAAGTTTTACATGAGGGAAAGGAGAAATATCCTAAAAGGCATCAGAGGACAGGAAAGAAAATATCCCCTAATTTCTCATCCCCTAATTAACTGACAGGGTTGGAAAAAGGTGGAAGAGGAGCCAAGGGGATTGGAGGATTGTAAGGGAAATCAGTGAAGCATAAGGGGTAGAAAGATCCTTCCTTGCACGGGTGGAGTCAGAGAAAAGATGTTCCAGATGGGTGCGTGGGGGCACTGATTAAGGAAAAATAAGTGAAAAATAACAGAGAGATGAGATTGAGAAATAATGTTGGGGAAAGTGTCTAGTCTCAATATTCCTAACAGTACATGTTACAGGTAACCTAATACACATTTGTGAGTTACTTGGATAAGAGGATGAGTGGATAAATGTTTGGATAGACAGACAGATGGATGGTTAAATAGATAGCTGATTGATAGATAGATGGACATGTTTGTCCTTGCCATTGGCTTTAAGCACTGTAAACTGGGCTAGCTGGGCTAGCTTACAGTCTTCCAGACAGACAGATGGGAGAATTTCTGTTTGCGAGATTTAGCCTTACCCAGGAAGTGATGGTGTTTTCAGGAGAATATGAGCCAGTAGTCTACACAGGCCTTCCTTGCATATTGGAAGCACTAGATGATAAAAGGAAGAACTCCATGAATACCCTCAGCTCTTTTGGATCAGTTTGTCATAGTGCCCACAGGTACTCACTGCAAAATTCCTCTTATCAATGGCCAAGTGACTTCTATTTTCCACTTGTGATGACCCCTGGAGCTGTTCATTAAACTCCGTGTAACTGTTTAACAGATAGAAAGCAGCCTTCTCTTGACTTGGAAGTAGGAAACTCAGTGGGCACAATCTGTACCACTTTCAACTCTAAAGAAATAAAACTCTTAATGCCATTGAGGAAAAGGGGCCAACTCTTTGAAAACTTCCTCGTAGAGCAGCAGTTGTCAACGTGACCAGGATGTGTTTAAACACAGGTAGCAGGTCCTACCTGTAGGATCTGATTCGAAGAACAGAGCTGGCCTGAGAATGTGCACTTCTAACAAATTTCCAGAGATGCTGATACTGCTGATACTGATACTGCTAGAGTCACTTTCATCCTCCATGGTTAGGTGTAAATGCAGCATTCTTAACTTCACAAGTGGCAGGGTCAGTTGATACTAAAGGCACTAAGTGTGAGAAATAAAAATGAGTCCATGATCAGATGATTAATTCCTTTTCTGCCGAGGCCATGGGCTGGCTCTTGAAAGTCAGGTTCTTTGCCAGCTGAGATGTTCATAGAACTCTATGAAGGAGAATACCATAGGGGTTAGAGACAGTAAGACAAAGCTGGTCCTGAAAGAGGGAGGCTCATAGAGATGGGGATTAGATGGAAAACACCTAATGTTATTCAACAAAATGTGAATCTGTGTTTTGGAAAAGGTCTTATAATGTGACCATCTGGCCTCCAGGTGTGCATAGGTATAGTGAACCCTTTCCTGTTCTCATTGTGGTCTAGGATGTTTATATCTATAATCCCATAGAGAAGTTATTGGAACTCCAGTGAGTTAATTCCACTCTACCACTTCCAGTGCAACCCAAGGTGAAAATAAAGACACTAAGACATATATACAGTTATGGGGAGCCAAGGAGCCCTAAATCCAAGCAAGATGGTGGTTCACTGGAACAAAGGCCTTAACCCAGAGCCCTTCCAAGGATTTAATTCTCCATGAGAGGAGTGGCTCAGGGATGAATGACAGTGAAAGTAGCAGAAATACATGACTGCCATGACTACCATGAGCTGTTCTAAGTAGGAGGTCTGAGATCACCTTTGAGAGATGAAGAGGGAAAGAAATGCAGAGAGAGTAATCTGCATGACACAACTGAGATAATATCTAATAATTTGGGGCCGATGCTTCAGTTCTGACGTACAATTGTTTTTGCCCTGGGAAGTCATCTCTTTCTTGATGCTTGGTCTCAGCTGGCAGCATGGAGCATGGCTCTCCATCCCACCTGGCTCAACCACATATTTGGGGAGTCACTGGGCAGGGTAACACTGATCTGTTGCTTAGCATCAGAGATTATACATCAGCTCCTCAGCTAGCCCAGTTTACAGTGCTTAAAGCCAATGGAAAGGACAAAGATATAGCCTGTACATATCATTACATGAAGATAGAGCCAAGTTTATCCAGAATGGAGATAGTTGCTCTCCTTTTCCAGGAGAGTTGTTTGGGTGGTTTCCCACACAAAGGGACACAGGGCAGGGAGGTCCTGCCATGAATGAGTTACATAAACAAAGACGTAGCACTATGATGAAAGACAATCCCCCTCTGAGCACAAATTTTAGATATTTGTAAAACTTCACAAGTGGAATTTATACCAAGACAGGCTTTCTTTAAAATTGCCAAAGAAATAAGAAATATTTGAGGTAATAGAGTTGCTGATTACTTTGATTTGATCATCATACACTATATACCAAAATCCTTGTGTACCCCATAAGTATATGCAGATATTGTTTCTCAAAAATAGAAAAAACCTGGGCTTTAAATTCCCTAGAACAGGTAGTGTGTGGTTTTCAGGGTGTCCTCCTTCCCCTGCTAGTTGTCCTTTTCCATTTGATTGAAGGGAAAAGTTCAGAAGCACCAGTGAGAGCCTAGACAATTGATATGCAATTGTTGTATCCTGCATGCAGCTAATATTTATTAAGCACTTCACTAACCATTGCTATTATGTTATAGGAAGGAATTAAATGGAAAAGACCATATTAAGGTATTACAATATATTTGGAAAGAATGGAAGTAAAAAAGCTGGATGCTAGGGTCTTTCAGGTAGACCAGATGCCTAAACATCTTCAGTATGGATCACAACTTCTGTTCCAGGGCCACTTTGGGAAATTATAGAAAAGCTGTAAATTTCAGGGCTCACTGTACACCTGTTAAGATAAGGTCCAAATCTGTGATCTTAAGAAACACCTAGTATTTCTGCTCTTTATGGTCAAGGCCCCAGATTGTCTACCACATGAGAAAGGGTACAAGATGGCAGTAGAGTTGGAAAGAGATTGATGCTGCTGCAATTTTCAACATTTAATTCATATCACCAGCCCTCTCCATGGGGATCCTGACATCTCTGCTCCTCTGAATTTTTGATAGACTTGACAGTTGTATCTGAGCCTTTTGAACCTTGGATTAAACATGGTTTGTCTATGACTCAGGTTTTTGCCACTATTTTCTATGTTTTCCCTCAGCCTCTGCTTTCAGATTGTCTGTTCTGATTGACCCCATGTGTTGCTGAACTTAGCCTTAATGATTCTAGAGCTGTCTTCTTTTGCCTTTACCTCTCAGTTGAACTTGCCTTGTTCTCATTGAGTGTTTCAGAGTAGTAGCTACAAGGAAAATAAAATTAACGTGTGACAATATTTATGTGATCTTTTTTTTTGACCAATTAATTTATAATAATTTATTTTTATTTAAAAGAGAATAAAACAAAAGGGGGCAGTACAGAGCAGATCAGAAGAGGACAACATAGGCAACACAGTGCTTTACATTAAGTCAACTGGACATCAACAGTATCTAACACCATATCTCTTACTCTGCTATAGTTGAGCATACTTTCAATTACAATAATATCAAACATAACACAATAGAATAAAGCCATGCATATAGTGAAAGAATTACAGGGCTTTCTGAACCGAAAAATAGAAAATGATCAATGGGTATTATAATATCTCATTTTTGATAAAAAAGAAAAAAATTTGTTTGAACTATCACACATATTCAAATTCCAATAAGACACAATGTGGTAGATAGAACCAATGGCAATAGAACAAAAACAGCGTGGTAGGACTTCTAAGAAGGATAATATTAAATGAGTAATAGCTGTCATAATGTTTTCTTCAAAACAGCTGTTCATATCATCACGTATGATATAGTCAAACAAAACAGGATAACACCATTCCAACTGATGATTTAAAACTTTGAAAGACTTCAAAGCTATGAGATGGGGCCTCATGCTTACCATAAAGTCTTATATACTCTTATCAAATCTCATATTAGGGGGATTATATGGTATTTACCCTTGTGAGCTTGGTTTATTTCACTTAAGAGAATGGTCTCAAGTCGTGTCCATTTATTTATAAATATCTCGATGTGATCATTCTTTATAGCTGAGTAGTACTCCATTGTATAAAAATGCCACAACTTTTTTATCCATTCCTCAGTTGATGGGCACGTAGGTTGTTTCCAAGATCTGGCTATTACAAATTGTGCTGCTATAAACATGGGT
>PVJX010012019.1:0-51646 GCA_004027295.1 Dolichotis patagonum | reverse complement strand
TTTATACTATTGTGTTATGTTTGATATTATTGTAATTGAAACTATGCTCAACTATAGCAGAGTAAGAGATATGGCGTTAGATACTGTTGATGTCCAGTTGACTTAATGTAAAGTACTGTGTTGCCTATGTTGTCCTCTTCTGATCTGCTCTGTACTGCCCCCTTTTGTTTTATTCTCTTTTAAATAAATAAAAAAAAATACACATTCTCAGCAGTCCATGCAACTTTCTCTAAAATAGACCACAATGCCTGCTTACATAAATACAAAAGAATCAAAATCATCTCATGTTTATTATCAGACTATTGTGCATTGAAACTAGAAATAAACCACAAAAGAAACCATAGAAAATGTACAAACATGTAAAAACTTAATAACACACTCTCAGGCATCCACTGGATCACAGAAAAATATCAGTGAAGAAATATAACAATTTCTGAAATCAAATGACAATGTCAGCACAACACACAAAAACATAAGACACAATGAAAGCAGGGGGATGTGACTGCAACCAAAGCTCACATTAGAAAAACAGAGCAAGCTCAAATAACCCAATGATGAACCTCAAAACACTTGAAAAACAACAATGGCCCAAACCCAAACCTAGCTTAACATGTGCACAGGGGGCCAGAATTTTATGTCTCTCTGTCAGATGGCTCTGATTTGAATTGCATTGGTGGATTAAGCCAATAGTGAGAAGTCATGCATGTACCACCAGTGGCTCAAGCTGGTGAGAACATGTTAATGAGGTAAATCACAAAAGATCAGAGCAGAAATTAATAAAATTTAGACAAAAAATACAAAGAACCAGCAAATTGAAGAGTGGGCTCTTTGAAAAATTAAACAAAATAGATAAATCCTTAGGTATACTTACCAAAATAGATAAACCCTTAGGATTCTTACCGTTGATATGATAAGAGACTCACATCAATGCAATTAGGAATTAAAAAGGCAAAATTGCACCAAACACCATCAAAATTCAGAAGACAGGTACTACTATGAAAAATTCTACTTGAAAAATCTTGAAGAAATGGAAAGATTCCTCCTAGACTCACATGAACTACCAAAACTAAACCAGAAGACACAAAAATTCTGAACATAACACCATCCAGCAATGAAATTGAAACAGTAATTTAAAAACCCTTACCAACTAAGAAACTAAAGACCTGATAGATTCATTGCTAGAATCCATAAGATGTTTAAGGAGGTTACAACACTGATACTCCTCAAACTATTTAATGAAATTGAAAGGGAAAGAAGTATTTCTAAACTCATTTCTGAAACTCAGCATCACTGTGATCCCCAAACCAAAGACTCGACTAAAAAAGAAAACAATATATCAATCTCCTTAATGAACATATAAGTTCAAAACCCTCAATATGATATTGGCAAACAGAACACAGCACATCGAAAGGATCATATATTATGACCAACTATGTTTCATTCCTGGATCTGTGTATGGTTCAACATCCACAAATCATTCCATGTAAAGTACCACATAAACAGAAGTGGGAACAAAAACCATTTGATCATATAAACAGATGCAGAAAAAACTTCTGACAAAATCCAACACCTATTCATGATAAAAGTCCTGAAGAAAATGGGAGTAAAAGAAAGAGCATTGCCTGAATCTGATTTTTAAAACTATTAATAATAAATTAATGGCTACGATCTTATCAAATGGTGAAAAACTGAAAGCTTTCCTGCTAAAATCAGAAACAAGACCAGGATGTCTGTCCACTATCACCATTCCTATTAAACATAGTACTTGAAACATTAACCAGAGCAAACATACAAGAGAAATAAAAGGGACACAAATAGGAAAAGAAGTAGTCAAATTATCATTATTTGCAGGTGACATGATCTTCTGCATTTAAGAGCCAAAAAAATCCCATGAAACTCTTAGAATTAATAGCCAAAGTCAGCAATGTAGCAAGATTCAAAAATCAATAGCATTCTTGTACACAAATAATGAACTCACTAAGGAAGAAATTAGTAAGAAAATAATATTCACAATAACATCAAGAAAAATTAACTACTTAGGCAATAACCTAACCAGGGAAGTGAAAGAGCTCTACAATGAAACTGAAGTACTCTGAAAAAGGAGATTGAAGAATATATCAAAAAACTGAAAGTCGTCTTCATTCCTAAATGGTTATAACCAATATAAAGTAGCCATACTTCCAAGAGTAATATACAGATTTAACACAATCCTAATTAAATTCCGGATAGAAGAAAAAAATCCTAAATTCATATAGAACTGGAAGAGACCAAGAGTAGCAAAAGCAATCCTGAGTAACAGGATCAAAGCAGAAGACATCACAATACCTAACTTCAAATTACACTGCAAGGCTACACTGATTTTTTTATTTTATTTAAAGAGAAAAAAACAAAAAAAAAGGGTAGCAATAATACAGAATTCCAAGGAAAAAAATAAAATAAAAAAACATTAAGAAATCATTACTTGATAACGTACATACTGTCATCTTGGAAATAGTTGTTCAAGTTACAAAATTAAAACATACAAAGTACACATTCAAACAGTGAGACTGTTAACAGTTCTGCTCAACAATCTAAAAAGCACAGTAATATGGTCATCTGTCTTACACACCCAAACATACATGCAGTTATATCCTTTACAGCACTTTCTTTTCCTCTCTTTTATAGTAGCAATTACACATTTTGGGTTTTATTACTCCTACAGTTCTTATTACTTTTTACACTAGAGACACAATGTGATATTTATAAATATGATTCTTATTTATTTCACTAATGAGGATAGTCTCAAGTTGTCTCCATTTCCCAATGAAGGCCTCGAGATCATCCTTCTTCACAGCTGAGTAATATTGCATTGTATAAAAATACCACATCTTTTTCATCCACTCTGCAGTTAATGGGCATCTTGGTTGTTTCCAAGATTTAGCTATTACAAATTGTGCTGCTATGAACATGGGTGCACATATATCACTGTGATAAGACCTTTTCCGTTTTTCTGGGAAAATGCCCAAGAGGGGAATAGCTGGGTTGAATGGAGCTTCCATTCCTAGTCTTCTGAGAATTCTCCACCCTGATTTCCATAGTGGTTGCACCAGTGTACACTCCCACCAACAGTGGAGCAGTGTTCCTTCTTCCCCACAGCCTCACCAACATTTGTTATCAGTTGATTTCTTGATGGCAGCTATTCTTTCTGGAATGAGATGAAATCTCAATATTTTAATTTGCATTTCTCAAATGACCAGTGATGGTGAACATTTCTTCATGTATTTTTTGCCATTTGTATATCTTCATCTGAGAGCTGTATGTTCATCTCAGATGCCCATTTTTAGAGAGGGTCTTTGAATTTGGGGGGGGGGCTTGATGTTTTTCAATTCTTTATATGTTCCAGATATAAGTCCTTTGTCTTGAGGGGTTACTAGCTAAAATTCTTTCCCATTCTGTGGGTTTTCTTTTCACTCTGTTGGTGATTTCTTTTGAAGTGCAGAAACTTTTCAATAATATGAGATCCCAATTGTTGATTCTCTGAAGTGTTTCCCCTGCAGTTTGCGTTTTGTTCATGAATTCTCTGCCTACTCCTATGTCTCCAAGACTTCTACCTACCTAATCTTCTGGTAGATTTAGTGTTTCTGTTTTAATGTTTAGGTCTTTGATCCATTTAGACTTTAGTTTTGTGCATGGTGATAGGCACGGATCTAGTTTCAGTCTTCTGCATGTGGAGAGCCAATTTTTCCAACACTATTTATTAAAGAGGCTATCCTTACACTGATTTTTTTTAAAAAGCATGATATTAGCAAAAAACCAATAAGTGGATCAAAGGATTCAAATAGAGGATATAGAAATAGACACATTCATCTGCTTAATCTTTGACAATGGAGCTAAGAACACACACTAGAAGAAAGATAGCCTCTTTCTCAAATGGGGTTGGGAAAACTGGATAATCATATACTGAAGATTGAAGTTAGACTCATCTCACCATGTACTAAACTAAAATCAAAATGGATCAATGGTCTAAATATTAAAACTGAAACTCTTAACATACTAGAAGATAAAATAGTTAAAACTCTTGAAGGCGAAGACATCCAAACAGAACCCAAACTGTACAAGAAATAACAAGAATCCAAATTACAAGTTTAAAGCAAGATTTCTAAAAGAAAACATGGAGATAGATCTTATGCAAATAGGAAGGAGACCAAGAGGGTGGGAGGAATGGAGATGTGACGATGACATAAATTATAATGTTTCATGTACATTTACCAGTTACCCACAATGAATGTAAACATTACGTGTTTCAAACATGAACTAAGAATAATAACGAAAATGGGGAAGGGGGATCCAGAGATGGAGGAAGAGTAGGGAGTCAAAGGGGAATAAAAATAATGAAGATAGAGAGTGTGGCAGACTTTCGGCAGCCTGAAGGAGAGAGACCCTGGGGCATCAGGACTTGCACGGTGTGGTTGACTCGGAGTGCCAGGAGAACAAGGAGCTCCACCCGGGCGGCCCGCGGGCGGTGAGGTGCATGCGGCGCGGTGCGGGCTGCGGGGTACGGAGGCGCGCTGGGCCAGGCCAGGCCGGGTTGTGCCGGGGGCGCGGGCCAAGGGCCAGGGCCAGGGCCAGGGCCAGCGACGCGGCGGAGCTCGGCTGTTGGCTCCCCGCACGCCAGCCTCACCCGTCCCCCGGTTGGCGCTCCGGGCAACCGTCCTCAGGCTCGACCGTCGGGCTCCCCACTCCATGGACTCTGAGGGCTGCCTGTCGTCTTTTTTTTTTTCCCATTTTGAATGTCTTTTATTTCTTTTTTTTCCCTGCCTGTCGTCTTCACCCAGTTTTTGTTTGTTGTTTCTCTCCGTAGCAGGGGTTGAACTCAGGGCCTTCGCATGAGCACGTCTCCTGCCCTTATTTCACCCTGTCCAGGCTGGGCATAAATTTGCCATCCTCCTGCCGCAGTCTCCCGGTATGCTGGGATTGCAGGCCCCACTACCATGCCTGCCAATGTTTTTGTTTCAAAACCTGAGGCCCACATATATTACAGGCCTTGCCTCAGCTCCTAGGCCTCAGATCCTCCACCCAAAGCTGTCTTGCTCCCTTGCCAAGGTCGAACTTCCATCAGCAGTAAGGGAAAAGCATTTAATTCTTCAGGAAGGCCTTCCATAAATGCTCTCTAAAGAGCACTTAGTGACACCTCTTATCCTGTTTGATTTTTTTTTTTTAAATCAGTACCGGGATCGAACTCACGACTGTGCCTGCAAGGCAGGCGCTTATGCAGCTGAGCTAAATCTCCAGCCCCTTCTGTTTGATTTTTGTTCATTAACTTTGACCACTAGATTCTAAGTGCCGTGACAGCAGGGAGTTTATTTTGTTCTGTGGTTTATGTTTCCAGCACCTGGAATATTGCCTGGTACACAGTAGGAACTCAGTAAAAAAATAATCTGTTGAATGAGAGAACAAGTGGATGTTTGTTATGTGTGCTTGCCCAAAAATGTTAATTCCCACAGGGTAGTGATTCCTTGCTTTTTTCCCCAGGTTTCCACCACCTAGTCACATATTGTTGACCTAATGAATAAATCAATAAATTGTAAATGTACAGCAGTAGGAAAAAAAAAAAAGGAGCTCCACCCCTCTCTGGGGGGCGACTGAGAATGTGGCAGACTTTCGGCAGCCCAAAGGAGAGAGACCCTGGCACATCGGGACCTGCACCATGCAGTTGACTAGGGATGATGGGAGAACAAGGAACTCCCCTCCTCTCTGGGGGCAGCTGAGAGTGTGGCAGACTTTCCGCGGCCTCAAGGAGAGAGACCCTGGCACATCAGGACCTGCATGGTGTGGTTGACTTGGGGGTGCCAGGAGAACAAGGAGCTCCTCCCCTCTCTGCGGGGTGGATGTGAGGCGCGAGCTGAGAATCGAACATCTCATGTCGTCCTGTCCCCTGTCCCATGTCTCTCCCCCCCTTAGCAAGTGGGAGCCAGTAAACTACACATCTTGTGAAAAGATTGATACGTTATTTAGTATGAGCTCCCCATATGCAAAGATATGGACAACCATTTGGAAGAAAATGTGAGACAATAAGACAGAGAGTAAAGACCTCGGGTTGTCTAGCTTTGAAATTTATGCATTCTTATGTCCTGTTCTGTTCTGTTTTGTTGTGTTTAATTTTACCCCCCTTAAAATAAAATTTAAAAATTATATATATATATATATATATATATATATATATAGAGAGAGAGAGAGAGAGAGAGAGAGAGAGAGAGGAAAAGAAAGTGCTCTAAAGCATATAACTGCATGTATGTTTAAGTGTGTTAAGATAGATGACCACATTACTGGTTTTGTTAGATTGTTGAGCAGAACTGTTAACAGTCTCACTGTTTGAATGTCTACTTTGTATGCTTTAATTTTGTAACTTGAACAACTATTTCCAAGTATGTAACTTATCAAGTGGCGGATTTCTTAGTGTTTTTGTTTTTGTTTTGTTGTTGTTCTTTTATTTTTTGCCCTTGGAATTCTGTATTGTTGCTACCCTTTTTCTGTTTTGTTTGGTTGTTTTCTTTGTTTTTTCTCTTTAAATAAAATTTATTAAAAAAATAATGAAGATATGTCAAGTACATGTACTCACCCCTTAAGATAAATGTAAACATCATGAATATCAAAAATGTACTAATAAAATAAATAAAGTTTTAAAATATAACAAGGCTATATACAATAAACCCACAAGCAATGTCATACAGAAGGGGAAAATTGTTTCCAGATGAAGTGATCCTATACTTAGGAAACCCTATGAAATTCATTTAAAAACTTTTAGAATTGATTGACAAATTCAGCAAAGTAGCAGGATATAAAAATCAACAGTAAATAATCAATAGATTTTTATACAGCAATAATAGACTAGCATAGTAGCTTCAAAAAATAAAATACTGGGCCAGGGACTTAGCTCAGTGGCATAGCACCTATCTGGCAAGTGCAAGGTCCTGAGTTTGATTCCTGGTACCAAAAAAATAGTAATAATAAAATAAAATACTTAGGGATCAATCTAATCAAGGAGATGAAAGATCACTACAAAGAAAATTTCAGAACACTGAAGAAGGAAATTTAAGAAAGTACTAGAAGAAAGACCTCTCATGTTTGTGGATTGACAGAATTAATATTGCTAAAATGGTAATATTGTTGAAAATTATTTACAGAGTCAACGTATTCCTAATCAAAACTCCAGTGACCTTCACAGATCTAGCAAAGACAATCCTAAAATTCATATGGGACACAAAAGACTTAGAATAATCAAAGCAGTACTAACCAAAAAAGAGCAGGCTGGAGGCATAACAACATTCCACTTCAAATAATACTACAAAGCCATAATAAAAAAAAAAAGCAGCATGATACTGGCACAAAAATAAACTCTTAGACCAATAGAGGACACAGAAACAAAAGCATACAATTACAACCATCTGATTCTGGACAAAGGAACCAAAAATATATGCTGAAGACTATATAGCTTCATTAGCAGTGTTGGGAAAATTGGATATCCCCTTATAGAAGACTAAGATTAGATCTCTATTTCTCCCCTTGTACAAAAATCAATTCAAGATGGATCAAAGCACTAGGTGTAAGAATTAAAAGTTTCTGCACAGCAAGGGAAACAACTAATTGCATGAACAGATCCTACAGAATGGACAGAAATCTTTGCCAGCTACTCTTATGCCAGAAGACTAATATCTAGAATACACTAAGACCAAAAATACTTAACACCAAAAGTCAGATAGTGAAATCAATACCTGAGCAAATAAACTGAAGATATTGCAATTCATTTGAAGTACAAATGACCAATAAGTCTGTGAAAAAAATTGTCAACATCTTTAACCATTGAGGAAATTCCAATCAAAACTACATTGAGATTTCATTTCATCCCAGTTAGAATACAAAAATAAAAAATAAACAAATGGTGGCAAGGATGAAGGAACCTTTCTACATTACTGTGAGAAAAACAATTATATTGGCCACTATAGAAATTAGAACACAAGTTCCCCAAAGACCTTAAAATACAGTCACCTTTTGGTGCAGCTGTCCCATTCCTTGGTATATACCCAGAGGAATTAAAGTCAACATCATAGGGATACCCTTATGCCCATGCCTTCTGTGGCACAAGATACGGAAACAGCCACAAGCAGGTGAATGGATAAACGATGCAAATAATGGAGCATTATAAAACCATAAAGTAGAATGAAATTTTGTCATTTACATAAAAATGGGTGGATCTGAACAATATCATGTTGAGCAAAATAACCCAGACTCAGAAAGACAGATATTTCATGTTTTCCCTACTATATAAACTCTAAAAAAGAAAACATGAAAGTAGAAGGGAAATTATTATTAGTGGAAGGGAATACGGGCTAAAAGAGAGGCGTGAGGGAGGGAAATGAAGAATGGATATGATCAAAATAAATTATACACATTGACTCTCCTCCCAAAATATGTAAAACTAACATGGAAGGAAAGGGAGGGGAGATATTATGAGTGTAAAAATTATTAAAATATATTACATATACATACATATTCATCAAAATGAAACCCATTAATCTGTATAAACAATACACACTAATAAAAATGGTGTAAAACAAAAAAAAATATTATCTTCTACTTTTAAATAAAAATGTCAAGTGACTCCAAGTAGCAGGGCAGCCACCTGCACTGAGTGTTGTGAGCTGAAGGCCTGTACAGCAAACTCTACCCAGCCATGTAGCCTCAGTACCTCACTTGGAACCTGATGGGGCCCAACTGAGCTGGGGACCTTTGCTACATCACTTGGGTCCTGGTTGGGTCCTGCTCAGTGACCCCAAGCAGCTGGGGAGCTTTGCTGCACGGCATGGCATGAGCTGCAGGCCTGCACAGCGTACTCCATCTAGCCATCCAGCCTTGGTATGCCACTCAGAATCTGGGGGGGTCCTACCCAGAAAACTCAAGCAGTCCGGGAGCTTCGGTGTGCCACGTGGGGTGTGCTGAAGGTCTGCCCAGCATACTGTCCCAATTTGCAAAGCCTTCAAGTGCCACTAGGGAACCCTAAGGCCTACCTAATGACCCCCACTCAAGTGAGGAAACTCCCCGCAGTACCGTCTTGGTTACTTTTCTGTCTTGTTGAGACAAAATACCTGATGCCCAACATGAAGGAAGGAAACGTTTATTTCTTACATTTTTTGGAGGTTTCAGTCTGTATTCAGCTGGCTCCAAGACAGGGTGGCATGGCACAGGGACAGCACTTCAAGGTAGTATCCAGAGCAAAAAAAAAAAAAGAGGGAGAAAACAAACCTCTTCTCTTCCCTTACAGTGTATGCAGGCCACCCCCCAACCCCCAGGGCAGATGTAGCACTCACAGACTCTCCTTACCCTCCTTTGTACAGGATGAGGATATTTGCAAAGTAAGAACCCTGCCTACCTACTGAGTCTCTCATTTAAACTTCTAAACTTCTCAAGTTGACACAATGTATCAACCGTAACAAGTACAGATAGCCATCCTCAATCCGTGAAACAACTGAGACTTTCCACTTGGCTGCCCTGGGAAATACAAGAAAATGACAAAATAAGAGCAAAGTGCATTCTCAAACCTCCAGCCCATCCCAAACAAGCCATGGACATAGAAGAAAGTGTAAGTCATGCACCTGAAACTTCAAAATGATAGCAAATGAAGTAAAGAAACAACCCCGTGAAGCTGTAAAGGAACTCAGATCAAATACAATCTCCCAGGTAAAACAAGAAATGATAAACATAATAAAAGAAATGCTGAACACATCTAAAGAATACATAGTTAAAAAAAATAGAAGACTACTGCAAAAAGATGGAAACCTTTTTTTTTTTTTTTTTGGTGCAGGGATCGAACTCATAACTTTGTGCTTGCCAGGCAGGCACTTATGTCACTGAGCTAAATCTCCAACCCCATGATGGAAACCTTTAATGAACAATATAAGAAAGAATTAGAATGCATGAAACAGATTCAAAGAGATATACAGGAAATCAAAACTTCCATCAAAAGCTGGCAAAACCATCTCAATGAATGTGAAGACAGACTTTCATATCTCAAAGACAAGATTGCAGCTAGTGAACAGGAAAGGAAAGATCTTTTAAAAATAACAAGAGATCAGGAAATAACAATTCAACAGTTGCAAGATGATGCGAAGAAAAAGAATATAAGATTGATAGGTGTAACTGAAAAAGGTGACAACACAAATGCTATCAAAAGGCTATTTACAGAAGTAATAGCTGAAAATTTCCCAAACATGGGAAAGGAAACTGACTTACAGATAAATGCAGCATATAGAGCTCCAACTAACCATAACCAAAATAAATCTACACCCAGACATATTATAATCAATATCCCAGAAATCCAACACAAGAACAAAATATTAAAAGCTGTTAGAAAAAAAATCATCTCTAAAGGAAAGCCCATCAACATCACAGCAGACTTCTCAACACAATCAAGTCAAGAAGAGTGAAGTGAAGTAGTAGTGAAGTATTTCACATCCTGAAGAAAAATGATTTCCAACCCAGACTGATGTCTCTGCAAAACTGTATTTCAAAATCGATGGTAAAATAAGATACCTGTATGACAAAGAACAGCTGAAGAACTTCATGACCACCAAACCAACCCTACAAAGAATACTGAAAGATATACTAGATAGACCTAAAAATAACTAGGACTTCAAGAACACTAACAGAAAGAAAACCACCAAGCAAGGCAAACAATTAAACAGAGTGGAAAAGTAAAGGTAACATGACAAAAATAAGCCAATATATATCAGTTATAACCACTAAGATAGATGGCTTCAATTCACCAATTAAAAGAAACAAACTGGTAGAATGGATCAAGAAACACCATCCAACCATATGCTGTGTACAAGAAACCCACCTAACTCAAAAGGAAATGCATAGACTGAAAGTCAAAGGATGGAAAACAATACTTCAGGCAACAGGAACCCAAAAAGAAGCAGGGGTAGCTATTCTGTTTGCAGACAAACCAAGAAAGATTAAAAGAGATAAAGAAGGTCACTACAAACTTGTTAGGAGAAAACTTCACAGGAAGAGATAACAATCTTAAATATGTATGCACCAAATATGCAAGCACCCAGCTATATAAAAAAATTAATAAAAATAAGAAATAAAATAAGCAATAACACAATTATAATGGGAGATTTAACACCCATTGACACAAAGAGACAGATCAACTAGACAGAAAATAAGCAAAGAAATAGTAGAACTGAATTAAACTTGTGAACAAATGGACCTAGTAGACGTGTTCAGAGTGTTCCTCCCAACAACATCAGAATATACATTATTCTCAGCTTCACGTGGGACATTGTCTACTATGGACCACATACTAGCCACAGAATGTGGTTAAGTAAATGCAAAAGAATCAAAATTACCCCATACATATCATCTGATAATACTGCCATGAAACTGGAAATGACAAAAGAAACTGCAAAAACTCCAAAAATACATGGAAATTAAATAATACACTCATGAACAATCAATAGGTCACAGAGGAAATTAAAGAAGAAATTAAACAATATCTACAGGCAAATGTTAAAACTTACTGTGGGATGCAATGAAAACAGTCCCCAGAGGGAAAATTTGCAGTGAATTCCCACATCAGAAAAAATAGAACAAACACAAATAAACAACCTGATTCTATACCTTAAACATCTAGAAAAAAGAAGAGCAAGTCAAGCCCAAAACCAAAAGAAGGGAGAAAATTATAAAGATCAGAGCAGAAATCAATGCAATAGAGACTAAGAAAACAATATAAAGAATTAATGAATCAAAAAGTTTGTTCTTTGAAAGAATAAAAAAAATTGATAAGCCCCTAGCCCACCTTATATTTAAAAAAGAAAGAAAAAACCCAACTTGATGCAACAAGGAATAAACAGGGCAAAACCACTACAGACTCTGGAAATACAGAAGATCATCAATACGTACTCTAAAAACCTTTAGTCTCATAATTTCAATAACACAGAAGGAATGGACAGATTCCTACAAACATATGAATTACCAAAGCTGGATCAAGAATATGTAAAACTGCTGAATAACCAATTCCAGTTAATGAAATTGAAAATGTAATTACAACCTTATCAATAAGCAAAAGCCTAGGTCCTGATGGATTCAAAGCTGAATCCTATATGAAATTCAAAGAAGACTTAATACCAACACTTCTCAAACTCTTCAATGAAACTGAAAGGGAAGCAATTCTCCCTAACTCATTCCTGTAACCAAGTATTACCATAATACCAAAGTCAGAGAAAAAAAAACAACCAAAAAAGAGAACTACAGGCCAATCTCCCTAGTGAACATAGATGCAAAAACCCTCAGTAAAATACTGGCAAACAGAATGCAGCAAGTCATCAGGAAGATTATACACTGTGACCAAGTGGGATTCATCCCAGGAATGCAGGGGTGGTTCAACATACACAAATCAATAAACATAATACACCTTATAAATAGAGCCAAAGATAAGAGCCACATGATCATTTTAATAGATGGAGAAAAAGCTTTTGATAAAGTCCAACACTCATTCATGATAAGAACCCTTGGAAAATCAGAATAGATGGTCCTTACCTCAATCTGATAAAAGCCATCTATGACAAACCAACAGCCAGCATCACATAAAATGGTCAGAATTGAAAGCTTTCTCTCTGAAATCAGGAACAAGACAAGGCTGTCCACTATCACCACTCCTATTCAATATAGTGCTGGAAACATTAGCCAGAGCAATTAGACAGAGAGAAAAATAAAAGGAATAAGGATAGGAAAAAGAAGAAGTTAAATTATCATTATTTACAGATGACACAATAGTCTATATAGAAGATCCCCAAAACTCCATTGAAAGGTTTCTAGATGTAATAACCAAATTCAGTAACATAGCTGGATACAAAGTCAACACTCAAAAATCAATAGCATTCCTATACACAAATAACAAACTCACTGAGAGAAAAATAAGAAAAGCCACACCCTTCATAATAGTATCCCAAAAAAATGAAATACTTAGAAATCAATCTAATAAAGAAAGAAAAGATCTATTCAGTGAAGATTACAGTACTCTGAAAAAAGAAACTGAAGGGGAACTCAGAAAATGGAAAGACATTCCTTGTTCAGGAATAGGAAGAACAAACATTGTGAAAATGATCATTGTCCCAAAATTGTAATACACACTTAATGCAACTTCAATCAAAATACCATTAGCATATCTCACAGATCTAGAGAAATCATTCCTAAAATTCATCTGGAACCAGAAGAGACCTAGAATAGAAAAGGCAATTCTGGGCAACAAAGGCAAGGCAGGAGGCATCACAATCCCTGACTTGAAGTTATACTACAAAGCTACTGTAATCAAATCAGCATGGTACTGGAATAAAAACAAACTTGAAGATCAATGGAATAGATTAGAAGATTCAACCACAACTGCAAACACACTCAGCCACCTTATCTTTGACAAAGGGGGGGATCTCTGGAAGATAGGATCTCTGGAAGAAAGAAAGACTCTTCAATAAACGGTGCTGGAAAAACTGCCTTTCCATAAGCCAAAAACTAAAACTAGACCCATTTCTATCACCATGCACTAAACTAAAGTCAAAACAGATCAAGGATCTAAATATTAAAACAGAAATCCTAAATTTGCTGGAAGACAAAGGAGGTAGAAATCTTGAAAACATAGAGGTAGGCAAAGAATTCATGAACAAAAATCAAACTTCACAGGAAATACTTCCCAGAATCAACAACTGACATTTCAACTTACTAAAAAGTTTTTGCATGTCAAAATAAATCTCCAGCAGAGTGAAAAGAAAACTCATGAATTGGGAAAAAATCTTACTCAACTGTCCCTCAGACAAAGGACTTCTGTCTAAAATATATAAGGAATTAAGAAAAAAATCAGGCCCCTGAAATTCAAAGATCCAATCCAAAAATGGACATCTGAGATGAATACACACTTCTCAGCTGAAGAAATACAAATGGCAAATAAATACATGAAAACATGTTCAGCATCATTGGTCATCAGAGAAATGCAAATTCAAACCACACTGTGATTCCATCTCACTTCAGAAATAATGGCCAGGATCAAATAAAACCACCAACAAAAAGTGCTGGAAAAGCTGTAGGGAAAAAGGAACTCTTCTGCACTGTTGGTGGGAGTGTAGATTGGCGCAACCACTGTGGAAATCAGTCTGGAGATTCCTCAACAAGCTAGGATTGGAAGTCTCATTTGACCCAGCTATTCTGCTTCTGGACATATGATATATGATATCATACCACAGTGATATATGTGCACCCATGTTTATAGCAGCACAATTTGTAATAGATAAATCTTGGAAACAACCCAAATGCCTATTAACTGACGAAAGGATAAAAAAGATGTATTTTTATGCAATGGAGTACTTCTCAGCTATAAAGCAGGATCACAGTGAGGCTTTTATAGGTAAATGGATGCAACTTGAGATGACACTCATAAGTGAAAATAAATCAAACTCACATGTGCAAAAACTGTATTGTCTCCGTAGTATAAGGAACTGAAAGAGTAAATAAGATAGATACAAAGTCTTCAATAAATACTGTGAAAGTATAAGAAACTGCTCAAAATGGAAAAAATAACTCAGAAAAAAAGAAAAAGAAGGGGAAAGAAAAAAAGATATAAATTTGTATATATACACTTAAGATAGCTAAGATGATTGTACTACTAATTCTATTAGTTCTTAGAACAAAACAGTTAACATTCATAGGATTAGATCAATTTTGCATGTCTATATCTGGTAATCTGTGTAACTCTTTTGAAGATAACTGTGCAAAATAACAACCTTCGTTATGTTCCTACCACCTTGTTTTGAAAGCCTATATTGTTATTATTTTGGGCTCTTTGTTATTGTTATTTATTTGTCTCTTTTGTTTCTTGTTTTTCTTATATTTTGGTTTGGTTTGGTCTGGTCTGGTTTTTCCCTCTAATACAGAAAGCATAGATGTACATGTATAGCTTTACAAATACCTAGAACTTCTGCTAAAGAGTTCACAAGAATAGATTTTAAATATGTGTGATGGTATGAACAGGTACTTTGAAGAAAACAAGACATTATGGTAGCCATTGCTTATTTCTATCTTTTTTTAAGTCAATAATGCTTTTATTCTTTGTTTTGATTGGTTGTAGTCTGTTTTCTATTATTTGATTTCAATACATGCGAAGGTATGGACAGTTATTTTGAAGAAAACAAGAGACATTAATAGTAGCCATCATTGATTTCCCTATTGTCTGCAAGAGAAAAGGCCAAGATGAGCTGCTCCTAGATCCCAGGACGAGCTGGCAGAGCTGGGGCAGATGGACAGCTCACCGCGTGGAGAAGCACAGGGCAAGAGAGTAGGGGCTTCCTTTTTTCCACCTGGGGGCAGGGAGAGGGAGAAGAAACAGGAAGGGAGGCAAGGAAAATGAAGTCAGTATGTGAGTAGTAAGAGCCGGGGTTGTTAGAGTGAACTGGAGGGACAGACACCACGCTGGTTTATTTCTAGGAGAAAGCCACTGGTCTCAGTGAAAATCCTGCTCAAAATCCCACTGAGGGGAACATGCCAAACCAGTGCAGTGAGACTGTTGGGCTAGGGCGTCCACAGCTGGAATTCTCAGTGATGAAAGAGACAACTGCAAATTCCCTATAAATGTAGCTAAACATTTATAACATTTATGGTTGCTTTCAGCTATGTTAGGCTAATTACTAGAACTTTTTTTTTGCCTCATCTCCTCTCAGGTCTCAATGTTCCTCTGAAGTAGATACTATCAGCATACTTATTCCAGAGCCAGTGACTGGGGTCCTGAGATAGTTTCATATCAGAGTCACTCTGCAAATCCTTGGAGTTCCAAGTTCAGTCTCAGGCTGCTGCTGCTACTTTCTGGTTTCTTGATTAGATCACTGACTGATGGGGTGGTTTTGTTTGTTTGTTTTGTTTTAGACAAGGTTTTATGAGTTTGTCATCATTTTAAATTCAAAGAACCTTTCTAGTTTCATGATCAACTGTTTGCCTTGGATAATCTTGCCAGGGAAGTAGTATCTCTTGGTGGAAAGATCTAATGTTCATTCAGGGATCTAATAATGTTTATTTCTGCCCAGAGTAAAGTAAATGCTTTAGGTTTCATTTGTAGCATGGAGAAATAGTTCTCTGTTCCTCTGACACTAAAGCATTACCAATATTTTATGTTTCAAACTTTTACCCAAATAAAACTATTTAGAATATCTTTAGTGACCCACAATTTTTGTCCTTTGGAGTTCATTACAATTTCATTTCTTCCTAGAACAGGTATCACTATAGTAATTAAGAGGACATGATTTCAAGGTTATGAATTCTGGCCTTTGTTCGCTTTGTTTTGGTTGTTAAAGTTTACCAAGTCAAATGTACAAAATCAGATGAAAACAGGGTTACTTGTTAATTTCCTGCTTTATGAAAGTATAATTTAAAGAAAAGCTGCTGAAGTTACATCTGGGAATCACTGTTATAAGCACATAAAATATTTTCAATGTTAAATTTCTACCAAGATCTGTCACTTGAAGGCTTATTGGGCTATTTCTATACGTTAAATCTTGAGAAACTCTTTTTGTCTATCTCATTCTCTCTTCTTTTGATAAACGATAAGCAAAATCACAGAGATGCATGTATAAAGACCCATCCTCTTCATGTGCTGAGGGAAATACACTGTCAGTCATTGGTACCTGGAAAGGGGACCTCTCAAACCTAGACTTCGGGTTTCCTGTGGTTCCTCCTCTCCCAAATTATTCCAGGAACTTAGAGTTCTCAAGAACAACTCAGTGTGCTGAGATGCCATTGTGCCATCTGCCTTTGAGATGTGGGTGTTAGTTGACATTTGGACCTGAGAAGGCCTTAATAGTCCAATGCCACTGGATTATACCTAAGCCTATGTTGGGGGTCAGAACCAAACACTGCTTCTCCCCACCCCCAAAGGAAAGGTATTGGCATCCAGGACAAAGATTCCATTGCCCACAGTCTCCATTCTTCTCCCTTGTCCTGAGTGAGCCCTACCCACCTCGTCTGCCTTCTCTTACACCACAGCAAAAGCACTGTGCTGGCAGTTAGCACCAGAGCTGGAGACACCGCTACTGTGCAGAAGCCATCCCAGTGCCAAAGGCCCACCCTCGGGTCACTCCACACCCTGTGCCCACAGGGAGGGCTCTTCTCTCCTGCTTTTGTGCTGTACTGTGGCATGGCCTGCAAAACAATGCAGTCTTGTGCTCCTAAGGTTTCAATCTGAGACTCTGTAAAAACAGCTCCTTCTTTTTTTTAAAATTGAAATAGCTCTCTCTACCCACCAGGATTGAGATACAGTCTTTAGGAGATGAGACACCCAGGGATAGGAACACTGCTCTCCCGCAAATGTCCCTGTTCTTCTGTGCCTGGGACAGTGCTGTGAGACCGAAACCTGGGGCTACTTCAATCTCCCCTCCCTCAGGCAGTGTATCTCCCTTGAGGTCCCTTAGTTCCTGGATCAACAGATGCTATCAAATTTGCCCAGAAGGCCTTTGCAAACCTGAGAAATGCCCACCTCCCCAACTCTCAATCCTCTGTGTCCCAAGGCAAGGGGAAGGTCAGGGAAATTACCTGTAAACAAGGGGCATCTTCCAAAAAGAAAAAGTGGTTTTTCATTCATTAGGTGGACATTAGCCGTGACAAAAGTCAGCAAAACAACCTAATGCTTCCATCAGAGCAAAACAGAACGATATATTTGGGGGAAGCCTCATGAGAAGCCCTTAGTGTTTGGAAGCATAGCCAGCCAGGGCACAATGTCTGCTTCTCTGGAGCATCCCGAAGATGTGGGGTTTTGAGGAATCACCTGAAACATTAGGATGAGACAGGGTGATAGTGAACTTCCCAAGCCAGGGAGAATATGGGGTACCCTCCCCCGCACTCAAGAACCTTGTAGCTTTCAAAGGTGTGGAAGAGAAGATCAGACGTTCCCACAGTACTGCTGAAGGGTAGCACACAGGCCAAAGGTATGCCCAAGAAGAACAGGGATGAAGGGCTGACCCATGCAGAAAGATGCTTTAGCAAGGATGCGCCACTGTTGAGGACCAAAGAGCACAGCTGGGTTCTCACTGTTCCAGAGGGCTGGGATGAAACTGAACTTGATAGCACCGTTCTAAGAATGCAGTCGCAGCAGTGCATGGATGCCAACTGCACCAGAACAGAGCAGGACCTCCCTCCTCAGTCAGGCCTCTGCTGTTGGAAGGCAAATTCCACCACCATCACTCATTCTTCCTTGTTCCCTAACCCATGAGATTCTCCAGAAGAGAACAGGGGAAGAAAAGGTCCTAGAACAATGGCTCCCCTCACTCAAATCTAAGGCACAGGATTCATAAGAAGGATTTAAAAGAGTTCGTCTAAGCCACCATGGTGGCATGCCTATAATCCCACTGACTTGGGAGGCTGGAGCAGGAGGACGTGAGGTCAAGGCCATCCTGGGCAGTTCAGTGAGACCATCTCAAAATAAAATTTTAAAAAATGGTGTAGTTCAGTGGTCAAGCACCAGACAAACGTATACATCCATCATAATATGGCTGGGGTAGAAAGGGATAGGGATTAGAGGAAAAGAAAACTGTATCTCACAAAGACCATTCTGACCAATAAACAAATTACATTAGCAATTTTTTCTCTTCAACATTCTTCAAATCTAATACCTTTTTCAGAATCTCCTTTCCATATTGAAAGTTGATATATAAGATAGAGATTAAAATGAAATACAATTTCGTGAAATTCAAGTTTTATAGCCCCAGATTACACCAAGATACTATTTTGCCTTCGCTCTAATCTCCTCTCCACACCTCCACAGTGAAGCTGGAGGAGTGTTGGGAAATTATCCTTGCTTCCGCTTCCTCCCCCTGAAAGTCTCCACTTTAAGACACTTAGAGCCAGAAGCGGTGGCATAGGCCTGTAGTCACAGTACTCTGGGAGGCTAAGGCAAGAGGATGGCAACTCTGAGCTGAGCCCGGGAAATTTGTGGACCTAGAAACTATCTCAAAATTTTAAAAAGAAAAAAAAATTTAAAGGGCTGCAGATGTAGCTCAATATGAAAGTACTAGGCTGAATCTCTAGTACTGAAAGAAAAAAGAATAAAAAGAAAAAGAAAAAAGATAGTCCACAGTGAAAATACCTGTTTCCACTGAAGCATTCTCCCGTAACAAGTATGATCTGTTTATCAATTTAAGGTAAACATCAACTCACATCTCATTTATTACTCTAATTAACCCCTCAAAGCCTCCTGTCTTTATTGGGAGGAACCCTAAGATCTCCCTCTTGTGGACACCCTCTTCTCTGAGTACCCAAGAACCGCAGAGATGACCAAACCCAAAGGAAATGAGTTCAGATGGAAAGCAATAAATGCAGTCGCCACTAGTACCATACTTCAGCCACCACATGATGTCACTGTTGAACACCAGTCCTGTGTGGTCTTGTGATAACAATGGCCCCTAAAACCTAAGGGCCAACTCTCTCCATCCATGCCACCATGCAGTGGCACAGTTCTCCAGAGAGAATCAAACCAGTAGACTCACAGTCTCAGTCACATGTTGTGCCTCATCGCTCTCCTAAAACCCTTTTGGCTGTATTGTGAGTCTAGAGCATGTAATGCAGATGGGTCCACCACGCTTCAATGCGAAAGATTCTGCTATACCCTCTCAAAAGACTTGCAGTGAGCACACTAGAGAGTTTAATTCCGATGACTTTTCTGAACAAATATCTACTGCAAAATTATATACTGATCCACCTACACAGTGAACTGCTCAGAATTCCACTTGTTCAAAAGAATTTTATAGGGGCATACTGTCATACACTTAAGCTCTCAATTGATAAACTTGGTAGCATGGAGGAACTTTTGGCTGGAATGACAATATTCTCCTCAGTTGAACACGAAGCACATGCCATGTACTGAATCCAAACCTGATATGACAAATGCCCTAGAGACCCACTTTCTGCCTTCCTTCCTCAGTTTGTGGATGGGTATGGCCCAGGTGAGGCACACTGAAAGGAAGACAAGCACAGATCCCTCCTCCAGCTTTGTCCTCTGCTGTAGCTCCCCTCCCCAGGCAGCGTGGCTCCTGCCTCTCTACCCGCAGGGTGATGCACTATCCCTTGCTGGCTTCCCTCCTCCAGCCCACGCCTTGGAAAAAGCTCCTTACTAGATGATCTTCACGTTTCCAGCTTTCGGGTGCCATCTGTTTCCTGCTGAAACTATGACTGATACGTCAATTTTTTTTTTTTAAGTATTCTGTGATATTTAAGCAAACTACACTTCTGGTTACTGCAATTTTGTATACAAAATGCTCTCCCATGGTCAGATCCAAGAGACCTCTCACCATAAATGTATTTCTAGACTGGCCCCTCTCCTAATACTGAGGTTTCCCTTACAGATCCATCAGGCAAGTTGTTTCTGTTGTAACAGTCAGCTACCCTGGGCTGTGGGCAAACTGGTTTTCAGCGAATTAGCCTTTTGGCGTATTGGTCATTTGTTGAAAGGCTTTTGGCAAGTTGATTTTGGTTAATTGGCCTATTTCCACACACAAGTCTTCCAGCCCAAGGGCATCCTTGTTTCAGTTTTGAACTTTTGTCTCATCCATTACACTCTGGGATCCCTTAAGGATGAGAGTCCTGTGCTATTCATCTTTGTATTTTCCACCATGCTTTTCAAGGGCATAATGCAACATGTTTGTGGGGAAGTCCTTAGTTAGTAAATGTTTGGAAAAATACACATGAAAGAGTGAAGCAAAGACTAAGTCCCCTCGAGAAATACAAACTGTCTCCCAAAGACAGACAAGGTCTCTGTCTCAGAGTGGTGTGAATACTGAGACAGGAGGGGAGGAGAGAAGGAAAGAGAGAAGTACAAGGAGAGCTTCAGAAGAGAAAGAGGGAAAAGAAGAAAAGAAATTAAGAACAAAAAAAGAAAAAACAACAAAAGGAGAGAGAGAAGAAAGTATCTTTCTGTAATGTACTTTTTAAAATATTTTACAGAGAAATATATAAATTTAAATATACAAATCCATAGTTTTAAAAGTATAGATGTATAAACAGTCACGGGCTTACATGGGCAAATAAGTAACAGATTCTGTCATGGTAACATCTTGATAATCTCTAACACAACATTTTTAAAAAACTGTTAGTAGTTACCTAAATAGTGCCAAACACATATCTTTTTTTAAACAATATTTTCAAATTTTTATTTTCAAATTCTACAGACTATTTTAACTGCCCCCTCCCTCAAAAAAAATCTCTTGAAATTTAAAACTCAAACCAGAAGGCTGACCAGGATCCAAACACGAATATGGTAGATCTGTGTCTGATTTCTAAAATAGGACCAGAGAAATTACTTTCCCGGCAGTATTTTTAGCAGTGTGAGCAAAGGAGCTCCCCGTGCTGCTTCTTGGCAGGCTCGCAGTCTGTCACTCCTGGGCCTGTCCCTGGAATCCTCCAACTTCTGCACCAGTCAGCATCCTCATCCCTGCCTCGGAGCCGCTCAACTGCTCCACAGAATTCGCCTGGGTTCTTCTGTCCAAAGCGGGACATGTGAGACAGCAGGCTTCAGCCTCCTGACAAGTGTGAGGAGCAAAACATTCCATGGCCACTCCTTGCAGTGTTCCAGGGGCAGCCCAACTCACAGAGGACGAATTCTCATTGGTTTGGATGAGGCACTCTCTGCATTTAATCAAGCCCTCAGCAAAGACAACGTAATTCTCTTTCTATGGATTAGGAAATGCAATGCTTAGAGAGTATCCAGTGTCCTCCACTAGGTAGTTTAATAATAAAAGCAATACTTAATCAATAGCCAACATGCATATGGTGCTGAACTGTTTATCAGACGCTTCTGTTTGTGGATCCTCACAACAAACTCACAGCATAGCTTGATCAGGGATTATCAGCGTTCCCATTGCACAGGATGAAGATTCAAGGGAGAAAACCAGATTCTCTTAAACTGGTGCAAAATACAGGGAACAAGACCAAGGGCTGAGCCGGTGATTTGTAAATGAGCAGAGCCAGCACAGAACACTGCCCCTGGGTCTCATTGTTAGCAAGGCCAGCGTGATTGGTATTTCTCTGTATTATGGGTCTACTAAGTTAACTGCCCAGACCAGCACAGCCCAGGGAGGATGTCAGAGGAAAACAGTAAATGGTATTTCTATCTGGATAACCCCTAAGGTCACTGTATGGCTCGTTTTGAACAAAGCAAGAGGATGGGTGATTAATTGACAACACTTGACATTTGATTATTAGAAACCTCTTTCTACTAAGTATGACTCAGTAAAGCAGGGTGACCATATGTCCCATATTCCTGGGAGAGATGTAATCTAGAATGTTGTCCTGGTAGAACTAGGCGTCATGCCCATTTTTAAGCTGAAAAGCAGCCCAGCTTGCACAATAATCATATAGCCACTCTCTCTAAGGGAATTTGTGTCCATAATTCTCTAAAACAAAATATTTCTTGTACCTTCTTTTATCTTCTAAAACATAACTACAGTGCTAATTTTGATCAAATAGGTTCATCACAACACATTAATGTCAGGAATCTAAAGGTTAGAGGCCAAATTGAGCCAATTCGTGTAGAATTTGCACTTCCTCAACATTTTCAAGCCAGTGAACAAAACCATAAACCCTGTTTTTTCCTGGTACACTGCAATTGAGGCCCCTTAGAAAGCTTTTTTGCTGCAAGTGTCACGGCTTAGAGACAGCAAGAAAATTATCTCACTGCAAAAGTTCTTTGTTGCAGTCATGAGACTAGATTGAGGGCAATGGGAGTAACTTCACTTTTCACATACTCAAGGCCTAATCCAAAACAGTATGTTCCATGTTTAAAATCCTAGAAAAAATTTAAAAATTTAAAAATACTAAATGCCACATTCCCTAGCATGAACTCTATGTGGGAAACAAGCCAATCAGAGGTGTTGAATTACTTTCAGACATGGCAGCCTGTCCTTGGGTGTTTTAAAATCAGCTCATGAGCTTATAGTTTCCTAAGCAGCCTTTCTGTCTTCTAATTTCCTTTAAAAGGAACTTCGGTAAAAGCTAGAAGTCTTTCCAAGCCCCTGGGCTTCACCCCAGGACAGCGCATCACATACTTTCCTGCATCAGCAGATCAGGTTACGTGTTTGCAAGAGGCTTGCCTGCCACAAGTTCTTGAAGGATCCATTACTGTGTTTTCCAGGCACCTATGGGACTTCTCCCTCTAATTTCTCACTTACTAGCTTCGAAGGCAACTCTCAAGGTCATCACAATTAAGCCTGATCTTAGGAAAGCAACATAAAGCCACCCCAAAGAGCTGAGCTTCAAAGCCCAACTTTTCATTTACCAGTCCGCCATGTGACTTTGAGTTATTTACCTCTTCATCTGTTAAATAGGGCTAGCATGCATAATTCACAGAGTTTGGGAGGACCCAATCATACAAAGCAGGGGAATGAGAGCATGATGGCTGGCCCATAGTATGTGTTAAAAAAATAGTTGTTCTCTATATTCAGAAGGTGAACATATCCTAGAATTTCAGTTTATTTAAAATCATCATGGTAAGGGAAAAGGTTAATTTCCACAGAAGGAAAAAAATAAAACAGAATTTGGAACTAGAAAACTGGAATTCTGGTCTTGATTCCCCCACACACACCCACACTGGTTTATATGGCTTTGAAGTAATTTCTTTTAAACTTCAATTCTCTTTCCCATCTAGTTAAAAAAAAAAGACAAATATATCCTAGGGACCCAATAAAATAAGGAAAAATATTTTTTAAAGCAACAAATATTATTAATATTATTGATCAAAATGGGGGGGTTAAGGTCACAAGATAACTGTAATTAAAATACCCAGGCTTCTGGCTGGAAAGTCTCAGGACCAGGATGGAGGCTATGGTGGCCTCCTCGCATGCCCTGAAACACACCTGCCTCACTGCTCTCCCTCTCCGCTCCGTTTCCTGTTCTGGTAACATTTTGCAGTTGGTGAGCAAGGAGGGAACATGGGAGGACTCTTTTTGCAATATTTGATATTCAGCCAATTCACCTAAAAGTAAAATTGTGAGAAGAGAAGGTTAGTGCCCTGAATCCAAGGAGGCATAAATAAAGGAAATTCTAGATAATTGCCTCTATGAGGCACCTATGATAGTATAAAGGAATAGAGGTAGAATGGAATCAGTGTAGCTCCCTGGATTTGCAAACCACAACTTTGTCATATATAAAATATGGTCAAAATATACAGTGAATGTCCAACTTTTTCAAATACATTGCAGTAAAAGACACACTGCTTTTAATTCCCTTCACTTCAAACACACTTATTCCATCATTCTTGCCAATTTCTGAAGCAGTTCTGGAAGCCTTACACAGTGTGATCAAAACTATTGTGAACGCTGCTGCTGAATGGCGTCTAATGGAAAAGCAGCCTTGTAAAAAAACATTATGGGAGTTTCCAAAGATGGCGGACCAGTAGGTAGCAGGATATGGCAGACCGCCTTACCTCTCTGAGAGACACAGCTCAAATGCCAGAATACAACACCCTGGAGAGATACAAACAGAGAGAGATGGACCCTCTCAACCCAGGAAGAAACTAAAGTGAAAAAAACTGCTCGAATATGAGGTCCTAGGGCTACTATTAGAGAAGCTAAGATTGGCAAGTAAGGGGCCCACCTTGAGTTGCCTGAATTCCTGCCAGAGACCAACCTGACCCACCAAACTGCACCGATGTGGCTGGCTTGAGCGGCCCCGAGCATGGAGCTGAACAGCCCTGCGCGCAGCTTGCCCGGAACCAGCCCCGCATGCAACCCAACCAGAGGCACCATGAATTCACTGCAGCTGTGCTGAGATCAGAGGTTGGGGAGCCCAGCAGTTCTCAGGGACCAGCATCAACATGCACTGAGTGATGGGAACGGGACCCTCCCACGGGAAAGGGGCAACCAACTGGACGACATGTTGGATTTGGGCAGGACAGCCCTAACTCCATAAGGAAGTGGCTTCAGTTGGTTGCTCCCCTTGCCAAGCCGATTGGTGGGATCTGCTTGGACTGAGCCATGCCCTGGCCAGGACCCAGTGGGTCGCTACAAACTAATTCCCTGAGCATGGCACACATTGACGCAGTGAAGGCCTGCAAAGATTGACTGACCCAGAGGGGAAGAGCCAGCACACACTGCCCTTGCTTAACTTCAATCTCTGATAGCCAACTGAAGAGGGCAGAAGCCCCTAGCCTGCACACTCTAGAGGAACTTTAACTAACAAGAAAAGGGGCTGGGAATTGCACTATACACTTGTATGGAAGGAACCAAAAACATGATGAGAGAGAGAAATAAGAAAAAAACCCCAGCCCCTAACCCTGGGAGTATTGATCCAGGAGAGGTAAATTATAAAAGAGATTGAGGGCAGCAAACATGCAACATCAAACACAGCATCAGCGGACATGAAGAGATATCTTCCGGACCTCATAAATGAGATCAAAACTGAAATATTAATCCAAATTAAACAAGAGATAAGTAGATTAATAAAAGAAAGGCTGGGCACCTCTCAAGAAGACACAGACAGAAGAATGGAGGAACACAAAAGGAGAGAAATGTTCACTGAAGAATACAAAGCAAACCTAGAATTCATGAAGCAGATTCAAAAAGATTATCAGGAAACTAAAGACTCCATAGAAAGTTGGCAAAACTCCTTGAAACAAACCAAAGAGAGACTATCAAAAATTGAACACAGGCTTGCAATGTGTGATCATGAAAGGGAAGAGCTCTTAAAAATAACGAGGGAGCAGGCAGTAACAATTAGAAGGCTAGAGGATGACAAGACGATCTATAACTTAAGAATAAAGCATGTGAATGAAGAAGCAGGAGTCAAAACAGAGGAATTACAAAGGCTATTCACAGAAATTACTAAGGAAAACTTCCCAAACATAGAAAAAGGAAATTATATGCAGATGTATGAAGCATACAGAACTCCAGCTACCTACAGCCAAAACAGAGCTACACCCAGACACATAATAATCAAGATCCCAGAAATTCAATATAAGAACAGAATATTAAAAGCCATCAGAGAAAAGAAACAGATCACCTATAAAGGAAAACCCATCAAAATCATGGCAGACTTCTTGACACAGACCATCAAGTCAAGCAAGAAGAGCTTGGAGTGAAGTAATTCAAGCCCTGAAGGAGAACAACCTCCAGCCCAGATTGATGTATCCTACAAAACTCTCTCTAGAAATTAATGGAGAAGCAAGATGCTTCCACGATAAAGAGGAACTGAGAGAATTTGTGACCACCAATCCAACCCTACAAAAAATACTGAAGGACATTTTAGAGAGAGAGAAAAAGAATACGAGCATTTCAGGAACAGTGGCAGAGAGGCCTCAGTGAATAGGGCAGACAGTAGAGTGGAACAGAAAAATAAACAACCAATGGCAGAAAAACAGAATAGCAGAAATAAGGCAGAGAAGATTAGCTGTAATCTCTAGTAGAGATGGCCTTAAAATATTAACAGAGAGAAACACAGGCAGAGTAGATCAGGAGATAGGGTCCATTGAGAGGCTCTGTATAGGGAGGCAGTGGGACCCAAAACAAGCAGTGCACCCCATGGGAGTACAAGGGGAGGAATTATCTAAAAAAGGAAGGCAGAGGATATTTTTAATTGGGTAACAAGATTTAAAATCTACATTATACTCATCACTCTGCTTAGATGGATTACATGCTGTTTCAGTTTGTCTGCTTACACTAGACTTGAGGACATGTTCAGCTATCCCAAAAATAAGAGGACATATTATGGTAATCATCCTTAATTTCCTATCAACTTGATCTGAAGCCCTTTATAACTTACACTGTCTTATTATGACTGATCTTATTTGAATCTGGTTTGTTAGATTGCTGTTTTGTATTGACTGATTTTATTTAAATCTGTTATGATTGATAGCATCAAGTCTAAGTGTATAGGCAACTACATTGAAGATGACAAGATTCACTAAGATACCCACTCTGGTTTGATTATCACTTGCTTTTGAAGTCTTATAATGTCTCCAATGCTTTGTTTTTATTAATGTTGTTATACTCTGCTGAGACACCATGGTAACCATTGTAGATCACCTTGTATTGTGGTTTTATATGACTTTTTGCTTCATGCTTTTCTAGGAATTGTTTTGTTTTGTCTTGCTTAGTTTTGTTTTTTCCTCTAATACAGAAAGGATAGATATACATTTAGAGACTCATGCATGTGTAGAGCTTATAAAGAGTTTACGAGAACCAACTATATAACAGATGTTGAAATGAACAACTACTTTGATGAAAAAGAGACACTACAGTACCCAGTGCTGATTCCGTAATGTCATGATGTGAAATCCAGCAAAACTATCATTCTTTATTCAAAATGATTTTAGCTTGTTTTGTTTTGTTTAAGTTCAACACACATGAAGGTATGGACAGCTGTTTTGAAGAGAATGAGAGACACTATGACAGCCATTCATGGCTTCCCTAATGTCTGGTCTTGAAGACCTGAAATGCTCTCCTCTTCCTGCTCAGATCAATTCCATACTATGTTGTTTCATGTGAATTCCCTGTATGTGACAATATGGACAACTATTTGGAAGAAAACAAGAGTCAATATGATAGACAGTGAATATCTCCGATTGTCTAGCTTTGAAATTTATGTCTCTGACATTGCTTTCTTATGACCCACTTTGTTCTGTTTTGTTGTGTTTAATTTTACCCTTTTGATATAATTGCATGTATATCTGAGTGGGCAAGATGGATGACCATATTGCTGTTTTTGTCAGATCGTGGAGCAGAACTGTTAACGCTCTCACTGTTTGAATGTCTACTTTGCATGTTTTAACTTTGTAATTTGAACAACTATTTCCAAGAAGTCAGTATGTAATTTGTCAAATAATAATTTCTTAGTTTTTCTTTTGTTGTTGTTCTTTTCCTTTTTTCCTTGGAATTCTATATTGTTGCTACACTTTATTCTGTTTTTTTTCTCTTTAAATAAATTTTTTTTAAAAAAACATTATGTTGTACCCTCATCCACCATCTTCACTATATCTAGCAGCATGAATTTAGGGCTTGTCCCCAAAGTCAAAATGACATGAAAAGTAAATATTTTGAATCAATTCAGGATATTGAGGCAGCTATGACAATACATTTAAGACAGTCACGAAAGACTTCCAGAACTGCCTGAGAAAGTGACAAGAATGATAAGATAAATATGTTCGAAGTGAGGGGTAGTACTTTGATGGGGGCCAATAGCAATGTGTTTTTGATTATAAGAAATTTTTAAAATTTAAATATTCACCATACTTTTCAATTACACCTTATATATATGTAAAGAGTCAGGCCATTATTCAAAAGAAAGACATGGAAGAAGAGAAGAACTTTTAGTGTCTTAACATGCAGCCTAAAAGGAGGACCTACATAAGAAATTCTACATTCAGTAATAATAAGCAATTTATGACGCTTGAAAAGAAAGTCTCACCAAAGGAATGTGTGGAGCCAAATGCTTTCAAACTCTGTTTAGGGTTTACAAAGTCTTGTCACACATTACCTAACAGAAGCCTCATGCTATTTTCCTTCTTCTGAGCAACAGTGGACACTTGTGGAGATTCACTTTTCTCCCTTGTTAATAAAACAATGCTAATAGTGCTTATTTGTGTGATAGGAACCCAAAACACAGAGAAGGGCTCCGTCAGGGCTCTCTCAACACAGCAGTGCTCGCTGTTGGAGTTCCAAGTTCTCCACATGATCAACCAAATAACACAAGGATCTGTTCAATTTTGTAAAAAAGCTGTGTTGCTTTCAGTTAACCTGAATTCTCCAGACAACTGATGTCAATTCTTACCACAAGTTCTCCTGTTGCACCCCCTGGGAATAACTAACATAACCACAGACAACTTACCACAGAGTGTGTGAGAAATAAACATAATAATAGTTTAGAAATAACAACTAGAAAATTAAGTCAATATTGTCACAAGAAATCCCAAATTTCCCTGGCTACTAATCTGTTGCTGTAATAAGTACCTAAAATAAAAAGGAGAGGAGGTTTGTTTCGGTACATAGTTTTAGAGATTTCAATCCATATTCATTTGGCCCTGTTTCTTTGAGCCTGTGGAAGCACAGTATATCATGGTAGGAGTTGCAGTACAGAAGGCCTGTCTACCTCCTGGGGCCCCAATATCACCTGCTGTGGAATACTACCCCCAACAACCTACCATCCTTCCACTAGGCCCTATCTCCTAAACAGTCTACCACCTCCAAACAGTGCCACAAGCTGGCAGCCAACTCGTGGGTATCTTTCTCAAGACTGGTCTGAGTGGGACCATTGACTTCAGTCCACCTAGGTTCCACAGGAGCAGCAGTTCTTTTCAGTGATTCGTCTTCCATTGTTTATTTGATTCACTATCTTTTTTAAGAAAAAAAAACCGCTTGTACTTCCACAGTTCCCAACAACTGGAAAGAAGAAAAAAAAATGTCATATAGGTGTTCCCCATTATCCAAAGGAGATATGTTACAAGACACCAGTATATACCTGAAACCATGGATACTGCATAATCCTATATTCAGTCCTCTGTCACTTAAGGACAGGGACACACTGTGATAAATTTGTCATTAGGTGATTTTCACTGTCCTTTGAACACCAAGTGTACTTGCACAACTTAAGTTGGCTACAGTGCCTCTAGATGATATAGTTTATGGGACCATCACAGCATAGGTTTTAGACTATTGCACCTTCTTATCTATTTCCATAATTTTTATTAAAACTTGGAAGGTCATTGTTGGATCTCCTTTGTTTTCTTCTCACTCACTAGCTCAATATTGGACATCACAGGCCTCTCTACCACATTAGCCTGCAGTGCCTCCCTCTTGTGTATTTCTGTGTCGTAGTCTTACTATACCTACAGCGGTCACATCATCACTGTTTGGTCGTATGTGTTGCCATACGTACCAAACTGGAGTTAGTGAAAATCCCCATTGGTTCCCACTCCTTACCAAATTGTTTCCACACCAATGAGACTAACACTGCTGGCCACCTGCCCTGCTCTTCACTCCCTGGAGAAAATGACTTTTGAATTTAGAAAAATGAACTGGGCATGGTCTGCTCAGCTCCTCCGGGACTCCTCCAGAGCCAGTGTGACGGCAGAGAGGTTTCCTCTCTGTCCAGGGAGCGTGGTGAGGGACTTGTCTGTGCAGAGGCACCCTGCTGCTCCACAACTGATGAGCTTGCCTGGCTAAGGAAGCACAGCTCTTGACACATGCCTTTCTCTCATTTCCATCCTTTATTGAGTTTTGGATTGGAACAAGCAAAAGACAAACAACTATTAAATTATAATCCCGGAATACTCTAACACCGAGCATTTTCTTATCCTCCATACCCAATGGTGCGGTTTTCTCCACTTAGCCAACAGGGGTAGACCTTCTCTAAACTAGAAGTTATCATTTGATCACAGGGCTGCCTTGTCTCACGTTGTACCCCTTATGATTTCCGACTCTTCTTGTTAAGCAGAAGGAACAGAGCTGAAGTTCTTATCTGACTGTTCAGTTTGGAAATTAGTAAGTGCATACAGAGATAACACCAGCCCCACTGACTCACACAGCACACAATAGGAGTTGTTAGTCCAGTGGTAGAGAATGGCATGTGTCAAACCACCCACTCCCTCACCTAGGTGCCTAGGGGCAAGCAGATATCCAAGCCCAACATTGCAACCTAAGCTGTGGGAAAGGATTAGGCTGTTACACAGGGGATTGTTCCCACAAACTTAGTGTCCTGAGCTCAGTTCTGTAACCATATAAACAAATCCTCTCATGGGAAACAGTGAGCAAATGGATTTACCATCAGCTAGAAGCTAGCCATAGAGAAGATGAACTCTGGAGATGGCGACTTGAGTTCAAATCTCACCTCACTACTCACTGTTTGACCTCAGGCATATAATTGTACTATGCTAGGTTTCCCAGTTATGGAATGAGGGTGAATATAATATCTATTTCCCAGATTTGGTCAGCTATTTGCCACAAAGCAACTTTTCTGTTAATGACAGACCACATATGTGATGGTAGCTTCATAAAATTATATCACCAATAATAAACTCATTTTAGTACATGTATTTGTATACTCTATAATATTCAAACAATGACAAAATGACCAATGATATATTTCTCAGAACATTAAGCAATGCATGACTGCATAAAATAAATTGATATTTGTAAAACATCAGAGAGTGCCAAGTGTGTAATAAATATTGGGTGAATGTAGGCTACCATTATTTTTCTTTGAATGCAATGGTATACACAAACATAGGCAGTATGTAAGATTTCATTTTGTCATCAGTCATGGTTACAAGCTGCAAAACATTTTCTCATCAGAATCTAATGTTGCTATTATACTCAAGAGTTCAACAGAGCCCTTTTTTGAGCTTAGTCCTGTGTTCAGCCTCTTTCTCCTTAATCTAAATAAACATGTAATCTAACACACAGCAAATATATATATAAAAAATGTTTAACATCACTGGTAATATGAGAGATCGAAATTAAAACAATACTGAGATTCCATCTCACTCCAGAAAGAACCGCTATCATCAAGAAATCAACCAATAACAAATGCTGGTGGGGCCATGGGGAGTGTAGACTATTGGTGGGAGTGTAGACTGACATAACCACTTAGGAAATCAGTGTGAAAATTCCTCAAAAACTAAAACTAGAGGTCCCATTTGACCCAGGTAGTCCTCTCCTGGATATTTTCCCAGAAGAATTGAAGTCATCATACCAGAGTGATACTCATACCATATCCGTGTTTATAGTAGCACAAGTGGTAATAGCTTGATCTTGGAAACAACCTAAATGCCCATCAGCAGATTAATGGCTTTAAAAAGTTTTTTTTTTATGCAATGGAGTGCTACTCTTCCATAAAGAAGGACAAACGAGACATTTCTAGATAAATAGATGCACTTTGAGATCATACTCTTAAGCAAAATAAATCAAACACACATTTAAATATCACACCATTTCTCTGGTGTGAGAAACCAAAAGCAAAAAGAAAGGCCAAAATGTGTAATAGATATTAGGAAACAGGAAGAAAATGTTCAAATGGGAAGGGGGACGAAGAAGGAGAGCAGAGGCAAGGGGAGTAAGGGCAAAGAAAACAGAGAGACTAGCAAGGGAAAAATGCAAATGAAACTTCTGTAAATAAGGAGACGAAGAGGGTTTGAAGGGAGGGAAGGGATTGGGGAAAAAAGAACAATCAAAATATCATATACAAGGGCTGGGGATGTAGCTCAGTGGCATAGTGACTGCCTGGCAAGCGTGAGTTCAATTCCTGGTACAAAAAAAAAAAGCCTAAAAGATATTGTGTACAAGTACAAATTCCCTATGACATATGTGATCATTATGTATATCTAAAATGCACATATAAAATTAAAACTTTTAAGAAACAAATAATTATGTACCTCTAACATGAATTTTGATTGGTGAGTTACTTGCTAACTGCTAATTGAGCTGCCACCCTCCAGTGTGACATACTTTACTAGGTGACTAAAACCCCTTGGACATTCAGATGCTGTGATTTTCTGGCATATTGCCTGCTGCATAATCTGTTCATCCACCTCCAGCTCACGTCAGCTCCACAAGCAACATCTTGCCTGTATCTTTGGTTAGCAACCTCAGGATGGAATATACCCCAGGGTAGCCAAAAATACGTGTGGCAAGTAGAACAAAGAAGAACTGGCCAAGAGGCTGCCAGGGCCAAAAGCAACAAGTTGAGCGGTGGTCCATTTTCCCAAGAAAGACCCTTGCAAGAAAATTAAGTGGATTTGCACAAAGGCAGTCAGGATTCACACATCATCTGTTCTTTGCACTCCACGCACAATAGATCCCATCCCCTAATTGCTATGTCTTGCTTCAAATGCAAGAAACAGGGTATGTTCTGTTTTTATGGTAATTGATGGTCTGGTTGAGAAAATGTAAAACTCCACCAGTTGCTGAATCAATTGTTCAATTAAGTTGTCTGTTTTCTAGGCCCATGGCTCAACTATGTAATAGGAGCGCCCTTCTTGCTCTCACAATAGGGGCGCTTTTTTTGTTTTCCACAACAATTTCCTTACATGCTGTGACTGAAGATTCCATATAACTTTTGAAGGAAACAAAAAAAAAGATAACTTTCAGTTCATTTGCTCCTCCAGAATAAGATTCTCCACAATGAATTATAAATCCAGTACTTAATAGAGATCAACATATAATTAAATTTTTAATAAATGTATCTGCATATGTGGAAAAAGCTAAGCAGCTGCTTTCAAGTTAAGTTTGAGAAGGAAACTGAAAGGGATTTGAAAGTTCAGGGAGACGTGTCCGTGGAACACGGATGTGGTCGTGAGCCCATAGAGGCAGCTGCTTGATTGACCAGGTGGCCCTTGACAAGAAGAGCCACAAAGTATTCACGGTGGGTACACAGATATGTCCCTGCTGATCCCAAAGTGGTAGATGACAGGATGCCTCACCCTGCGGGTGATGCAGAAACTGGGGAACCTGTCCAAACTCCTCGTCTGACTCTGTTCCAGTTTCTATAATCACAGCTGTAAGTACCATAGAGCTATCATTACAACTTGTCTTGGATACTGATTCTAATTTTTCACAATAATAAGTTAGGAGAAAGGCAATGAAATACAGAGAAATGTCTCTGATCAATTCTATTGGATTGTCCTTTTCATTCAGTTCTATGTCCACATCATAGTCCTTTCAAACAGGTCTGGCTTTCCAAGCCTCTGATCCCTTTATTCGATACCTGCTGAGGTGTGTCTAGCATGTCCATCTCATGTGCTGGATACTTGTGTTGCTCCCAAGCTTCCAGGGGCTATCCCATCAGAATATGAGGCCTGGCTGTAACTACCATTGCCAATATATTAAATGCTGACCTGTATCACATGTTCTGTTATATCAGCCTTGTCTTCTTCCCTCCCTGGTCCAAACTCTCAAGATCAACCCACAAGACTTCTGGCGAAATGGCAGAGTGGTAAGAAGCAGATAAAGAATCTCTCCAAGTTTTGGTGTCCAGACCCTAGAATATAGCCACATGAGGAAAAGAAGGAGGAGAGAGGTGGGTCGCATGGACCCAGGAAGGATCTCAACTGAGACTTGAAGCCCATGGAGAGAGATAACCCAGGAAGCCTGCAAAAATAAGACCAGGGGCAGCAGCCCTGCCGACAGGGAGGCACAGCAAGGAAGCCATGCAGCTCCCACCCCATCCTCAAGTGCAGGTGAAGTCACTGCCAGATGGGGAAAAGCAGCAAGGAGGACATGCAGTCTCCCTGTGTGCCAGCAGAGGCCCTATCAGCCGGGGAGAAACAGCAAGGAAGCAGTGCAGTCTCCCATGCACCAGCTGTGGCCCTGCCGGCTGGGGAGAACCAGCAAGGAAGCTGTGCAGTGCACCCCCGTGCCATCAGCAGTCCTGCTGGCAGAGGAGAACCAGCAAAGAAGTCACCTCCACCCCCGATGCCCCCATAAGCAACTGGACGTGACACAGGCTGAGATGATAATAACTGATACAGGAAAGCAGCCTGACACTTGTGGTGTTCCATTGACTGTGCAAGCCTAGGGCCAAGAGTCTGAGCAACTATTTAGAGGAGAGCAGTATGCAGCATAGTAATGATTGTGGGTTTCCTACTGTCCTATCACTGTTTTTGTTTAGTTTCATTTTATTGTTCTATTTTATTCCCTTTAAAATAAAAAAAACAATTTAAAAGACCAATCTACAGACTTAGTCTTCTTATGCATATTTTTCTCTTCAGACAAATACTCCTTTCATATCAGAGAAAGTTTGTTTCTGTTTTGGCTATGTTGTAACAATTCCAGTTATTGGGGTAGAAGCAATAAAAAGAAGCAATAAAAAGGGTAAGTATAATACTATAGAGCACCCATGTACATGTTCTCCAGGTATCACAGGTTGAACCATGTCCCCTAAAAAATATGCTGATACCAAACACAGTTAGATAAAAGGAATAAATTCCATTGCACTTATCCCTGTGGTGTGGCTGCAGTTCACAGTAACCTATATTTTATGAATAACTAGGAAAGAGGCGTTCAAATGCTCTAAATTCAAAGTAATAAGAAAATGGAAATGTTACTTACCCTCATTTTATCAGCACATATCATACACATTTGTTGAGATATCACATTGTACCCTGTAAATATGTACAATAATAACATGTTAATAAAATTTTTAAAATGTAAATGCCAACTATCCTGATTTGATCATCACATTACATAGATGTACTAAATTATCACAGTGTACCTCATAAATATGTACAGTTAAACTAATAATAATTAATTTCAAAACAAAAGGAAAATATTTTAAAACCCCAAGAGCCAGTATCTGTGTATGTGACCTTATTTGGAATCAGCCTCTTTGTAGATGTAATCACATGCAGCTAGGTCATTCTGGTGTCCTAAGAGGACACATGGACACAGAGGGCAAGATGTCATATGACAACAGTGCAAAGAACACCTGGAGCTGAGAAATGCCAGTAGCCACCAGAAGCGTGGAGACACAGACGTGGAACAGAGTCCACCTTCCAGCCCCCAAGAAAGGAACAACTCTGCAAGTCCCTGAATTTCAAACTTCTGGGTTCAGAACTCTGAAAGAATACATTTCATAGTATTGGTAGTAACCAACTACAGTTGGTAATAATGTGTTGCAGCGGTTTTGGCAACCCAAGGCACCAGTCCGGATCAAGCAATTCAGGGATCTCTTATCCCAGAATTCATAATCCTACCTTTTCCCTACCAGGGCATTCAGCTTTGTGACTATGATACTTTGTACCAAACCTTGTCCTTACTTTAGCCTACTCAGCTTCCTGCTTAGGGAAAAGAGGCCTATGTGGCTGTTGTAAGTCCCTTTCATTTTTACACTGTGCCCTGAGTTGCTGGTTGTCTGATCTGAATATGTCATTTACTTCCCGTAGGGTTTCTATGGCCATGAACACAAGCCAACCAATTCTATAGTCCAGTAATAACCACTGTCCGCATCTTGCAACACTGCAGCTACTCCATAAGCCAATGTCTCCCCTCACTCCAGCTCATCCGAGGTGAGGGTGTTGAAAGTGCAGTTCCACAGGACACCAGGGGTTATTGTATGGGATCCCAAGAGTGGGCTCCAACTTACCTTCCAGCCAGAGAATGGTCCATCTTCAAGAGTCTCATCCTAAAGATCTATTCTCCTAGACCACTCCTGATACCCAGAGCCTTAATGTAGAGTTTCCTGAGACAAAAGCCTAATACAAAGATTGAGTACAAAGAGTTTATTTGGGGAAGGGATCGGAAACATGAGACAAGGAAAAGAAAGTTAAAATTATATGTTAATGAACTGATTACCCCGACCAGCAAGTAGGGCTCAGTCCCATTTTGAAACTCTGGGAAATTTCAGAGCCCTCCCCAGGGTGTTCCCACCAGAGTGGCAAGAAACCTGGGATATGCCCCTATTAGCTCTTCTCTGCCACTGTTTGAGGGCTACTCCTGGCGGTGTTAACGTTAGCACTTCAGGCGGCCCTGCGTGTGGGCCAAGTGTGCCCCTGTAGCCAGAGATTGGCCGTTCACAGAGAGCTATGAGGCCGCTGCCCACTGAGCATCAGTGACGGTGAGGGGATTCAGGTGAGCACACACCACTGCTGCTACAGCCTGTAGCACAATCTCAGGGGCAACGGGGCGGCCCACTCTGGTACTTAGGGACTCTTATTTAACTATTTTCAGTAGGGATCATATTCCAATTTAGGGAAACAATTTGCAAGGTCTCTATAAAATATGTAACTGTTGGTATTGAAAGAAATGGAAGAAAATACAAACTTTAGTGTTGACATAGTTGTGTAGCTTTAAAAAAATGCTGTCAAGAATTTTTACCCCACTCTGTACTTTAAGCCATTTTGAATTAAGTCTGGGCATTCAAATAAGAGGTTATGATGCCAGTTAGAGCGCTGTGCTTGAGTGACTGGGCACCTGATGGCACCTAAGTCAGGCACAGAGGGCTGTGGTCACTGTGCCTTTTGTGTTTAGCAGAGCACTGTTCTCTGTAGTGAACAGATTCTTAGTGTATTAGGTTGAGCCAATGTAATTGCTTATTTTCTAAATTTTTTTTACTATAAAATTTCAAACTTCATATCATTTAAAGTAAACCCCAAACTGGATTCCATGAGCCTCCTAGATTCAGCATGCAGTTGAAAATAACCTGTGACAACTGCTACACAAATATTTTTAAAAGTTAAAGGGAATGTTCAGGTTTAAAATGACATAAAGCTGACACTGCCCCTGCTTCTATTGGAAGGCCCTGAAACAAAGACAATCGGGAACATAAATGAAACCACATCTTTGATGGAACTGGAGGACCTGCATCAGCACCCAAATATGAAGTATGAGGAGGAGCTGCCAAACGCATGGAGCCTCACACAAGGTGCAAGCAGCTGCTGTTTAAAAAAGAAAAGCACTAGTGACTGCAGATCTCAGCAAAAGCGGCAGAGCAGAGACTGCAAAGTAGGCAACACACACTGGTGGGAAAAACTAATAATTGCTCTTAAGAGAAGCCCTGCAGGTCAGGAATAGAACTGAGGAGAGGCAAGAACCAAATGATAAATGACCTGTCAGGTCACGTGTGCAGGACCCGCTGTCCAGGAGGCAGGGCGGACACAGTGGCCTGCTTTTGTTGGCTAAACAGAAGTAAAGATTATGTTAGCTGCACTCAACCTCATATCATGAAAAAAAGAAAAAGGATGAAAAGGGTCCAGCCTTAAAACAACAAAATTTACAAAGGTATTCACCATAGCATCCTTAGTAATGGAAAAATATTGGGAAATATACTGAGTGTCCATCAGTAGGCAACTATTAAATAAATTCTAAAACATCTAAAAAGCAGATTTCTATGCATCTGATTAAAAGAGTAGGATATTTCTGTATGTTCTAGTCTAGACCAACTTCTGTATCAGCTAGAATAATCTAGGTTATACTACAGTAACAAAAATTCCAATACCTTAGTGGCTCAAGCCAACAAATGATATATACTACTTTTATGTACTGTAATTATATATAATACATAATCATATAGACATATAATTCATATTCTTGATATGTGCCAAATAATTTTTTTACTGTTATTAGCAGTGGCAAAATTTATTCAAGAAAGCAAAAATGAAGAATAGCAGAGAAACTCTTTCTACAGAGAGAGCTTAGGCTGAGTAATCAGAAAAAGAGGGTAAGAGCAGAGGAACAGTGCAGGCTCTCGGAGAAAGCCATGGTGACGCCTCCCATGCCTGCCTTTCTTTTATGCTGTCCAAATCTTGAGGGCACCCACAAGAACTCCTGCATACAGTTGAGACTCTGTACAGTGTTATAGTTAGATAATTTCTGAGTTGGGTTCTAAACGACAGTATCATCTACATACTGTAGGATGGTACTTTGTTAAATGCTTGAAGACGTACATCTGTCTAGTTTGTGTTAGGGTCTCACAAAGGACACTTTGTGGAACCCTGGGGTCTCCTCCATATGTGTGGGATGCCTTCTTATGGAGCACAGCCTAGTTGTCTCCTCCCTATAAACCCCATATAAAACAAGCAGATAGGCGGGTGTGGTGTATAATCCCACCTGTTATCCCAGCATTTGGGAGGCTGAGGCAAGAGGATCACTGCAAACTCAAGACCAGCCTGGGCTACAAAGTGAGCTCAAGGCCAGCCTGAACTGCATAGTGAGACCCTGTCTCAAAAAGACAAAAAACAAAAATAAATTTTAAAAAGACAAGCAGATGGGAAATCTATTGGATCTTGTAACCATACAGACCACTATTGCCACTAGGCCATGTTCTCAACAAATGTAAAAGGTTTAATCCTGCCGTGCTAAAACAGGAGCAGTTTTTCTATTCCTGCAATATGGTTTGGATCCAATATAAACTGGGAGGCAGTGAGAGATGTGTATGAAATGACACCTTAAATTATCAGACTTTTCTCCAGTTACAGCATTTCTGCTTAAAACATACAAAGTTCAGGGTGTTGTGACTCTATTGAAAGGAACAGTGTAGTATCTAGAGCATCCCCTGAGGAGGAAAAAAATCTTCTGGATGACCCTGTTCATTTGTCTCTCAGGGAGGTGTGACTCTCTCTCATCCGTTTGATGATACCAGGTCTCCTTGTGCTCTTCCTTACGGGCTCCAGCCTAATAAATCAAAGCCATCCCCTCCAAGTGACTCAGGCCCCACCATAGAGCCCAGTGTCCCAGGGAACCAGTGATCTTCAGCCCCCTTGTTTTACTTCTCAGTTTTAATCCAAAGTGGTGCTTCTTACTCCCCTAATTCACAACTTATCCCGCCCGTAGAAGTCCCAGGACCAGGAGGGACTACTCAAGTGTAGGTCCCTTTTTCAGTTGAAGTACAAGGAATGCTTAGGTCAACTGTCAGAAGAGCCTAGTAAGATTGCATATGGGTTTCAAACTTTGGCTCTTGTTTTTGATTTATTGTGGTGATTTATCTCAAACATTTTTGATATTTTCTGTACTCCAAGTGAAAAGCAAAGAATGCTACAAGAGGCTAGAAACTCTGCAGATGAACAATATGCCTTGAAAAGGGAAAGAAACCATCCTAGACAAGCAAGTCTCCCTTCAATAGAATCCGCCTAGGACATAATATTAAGCATGGACTAGAAATGATGTCTAGTCTAACAGCTGCTCTTATCATGAGAATAAAAAGGTGCATTAAAAAGCCTGTTAATTATGAATAAGTGGGTGAAGTCTTACAGGAGAAAGAGAAAAATTCAGCTTTGTTTAATAACTGATTATTAGAGGTCTTCCACAAGTATATTGACATAGATCCATCTTCCAAGGAGGGAGCGGCACTAACAGGAAATTATTTCATCTGTCAGTCAACTCTAGATAACCAATGTAAGCTACAGAAACTTCAGATGGGGCCACAGACACCTATGCCCAGTTGCTGGATATGGCCTTTCCTGTGTTCAACAATTGGGATTTAGAGGGGAGACAAAGGAGAGAGACTAAGATTATAGCTGTCATAATTGGTAATGCTTTAGCCAGGTGTGGTGGCACATGCCAACAATCCCAGCACTCAGGAGGCTGCGACAAGAGGATTGCCACTGAGTTTGAAACCAGCCTGAGCTACACAGTGAATTCAAGGTCAGCCTGCACTGTATAGGGAGACCCTATTTCAAGAAAACAAAATTTAAAAAATTGGTAAAGATTTAAACCTACCCAAGTTGTCTAATGTAAAAGCCAGGGACAACTGGGGAAACAGTTTTTGTTTCAAGTGCAAGACAGGATTCTGGGCCTTGGCCAACCCTCCACTGTATCCTGATAACCACAGCAGCTGAGGTGAGTCTCAGCCAACCCTCCCCAACACGCAAATGACCTCAGCAGCCTAGGGGATAGTTAGCTGCCCCTCCTCCATTCCCAGGGGACCTCAGCAGCTGACAGGAGCCTCTACCACCCCTCCCCCACATCCAGAAGACCTCAGCAGCCAAAGGGAGCCTGGGTCACCCCTCCCCCACACCCCAACAGACTCAGCAGCCCATGGGATCATTGGCCATCCTTCCTCCACTCCTAGAGGATCTCAGTAGCTGAGGGGAGACTCAGCCACCCCTCATCCACACCCAAATGACCTCAACAGTCCACGGGAGCATCAGCAACCCCTTCCACCGCCTGTAGGACCTTGGTGGGCCAGTGAGAACATGGCAAGACCTCTCTCCAAGCAGAAGACCTCAATGGGTAAATAGAAGCCTCAGTGAACTCCCCTCACTGGGAGGACATTGGTGAGCATGCAAGAGTGCTGGTGAGTCCTTCTTCCATACAGAAAACCTTGGGTGGCTGGCGAGAGCACCAGTGAGGCCTCCCCCAACCCAGAGAAGCCCAGCTGGGCTTGCAAGAACCCCAGTGACACAGTAAGTTTCCAGCTGGGGTGCACACTATAGACAGGTGGGTCTGGCAGCCTGGGACAGTAACAATACAAGCTAAGAGTTGGTTCACATCAGTACTCCTAGGTAGTCAGCCTAGAAAGAATGTAGACTCACACAATTGCCCTGAACGGGGAATTCAGTAACTGACCCCTCCCCTACACTGCAGGACCCAGCAACTGGGTGAATGTCAGCCACACAGTAGCACCCTAAGATACACATGACAGACAACAAGACTAGTGGAATTGAAAAGACTAAAACATTAATCCAAGAGGAGAAATGACAAAATGAAAAAGCGAAGTGTTATCTCAAACCATAGTCCATTTGTAACAATTGCAGGAAACATCAAAATAGAGGTCATTGGAAGTCATGCATCTGAACTTTCTAAAAAGATATCAAGTGAGATGAACAGTTTTTATAATGCTAATATTTTTAGTAACCAAGCTTTCCTTGGCCACAATTTTATAGGCCTCAACTTTACAAGAGCTTCATTTTTGATGAAACTCAAAACTTTTCAAGTCACTGGGCTGTTCCGTTTGTTCTTGATTCTCCATACACATCTGGGTAAAAGCTGCCAACAATACCCATGCCTCAGGCTCAACATTGGTCTGCTTTGAAATTTCCTCCCCTGAGTCAGCACCATTCATGGACTGCAGGGGAGAGAACAAGGCCCCACCAAGAAGCAAACCCCCCCAGCAAAAAAACAGCACCCTGCAAGGGCCAACACCAGAGTGGGGACAGCCAGACCCAAGCCTTCCCCTGTGAGTCAGCACCATTGACAAACTGTGGGGCCAGAGAACAAGGCCCCATGAGAAACATGCCCCCCTGTGAACAGTGCTATGTGTGGGCCACTGCCAGATGGGACAGCCACATCCAAGCCTTTGTAGAACCAGTGATTTGATTATCTGCTCAGAGGATAGCGGTACACAGTGGCATCTACGGGGATCTCCTCTTAGTAGCCATTGTTGATTCCCTATTGTCTTGTTTTGGGGTTCATTGTTTTGTTGGGTTTTATTCTCTTTTAGTTTGCTTGATTTTGTTATATCCAATGGCATGAGCAGCTATTTCAAAGATAGCAAGATATATTATGGTACCCATCTTGGATTTACTATTGTCTTGTTTTGAAGTTCTTTATTCATTGTTTTGTTTTTATTGTTTCCATTCTATTCTGTTCTATTTGACTTTTACTGTGTCCAAAAGTATCTGCAGCTATTTTGAAGACATCAAAAGGCATTTATGGTAACGATTGTTGATTTTGTAATGTTTTGAAGTCTTGTATCACTTACACTGTTTGTTTTGCTTGGTTTTATTCTGTTTTATTTTCCTTGGCTTTATCCTCATTAAAATAAAACATAATAAAGAAATTTCCTCCCTCTAATTTAATAATCTACTTTCATTTCAATGTCTGGCCAAGTCTTAGGATATGAACAGAATATAGACAGAAATTTGGCCCGAGTGTAACACACATGGCCTGGAGTCCAATTGCCAGTGGAGTTCTTGTTCCCAACCGAAATCTCCTGAACTTGGTCTCGACGGCATCTGCCTTTCACCATTCTGGTCTTCTGAACTCTGACTACAATCTCCCTTCGAGCCTGACTTACAGCACTATTGCTTTTCTAGCTGCCATCTCCAAACCTTCCCAAATACCCTTCCCCTCAAGAACCAGTTCCAAAGGCTTCTAAATCACGTGGCCAGGTGGCATCACAGCAGTGACTTTACTCCTTGTACCAAAATCTGCCTCAGTCACTTCTTGTTGGGATTCAATGCCTGACACCAATAAATTGAGGATAGGTTTACTTTGAGCTACCTGTTTTTAGAAGTCTGCTATATAGAAGTTATATAGTTCTGGGGCAGAAATGGCCTTGCTGAAGGGCCTGTTACTGAAAAAGGCTGCATACCTCATGCAGCCAGGGAGGGAGATACACTCTGAGTCACACTCTCAGTGACCAGACCTCATATCCCAATAGCAAGTCAGCTATGGTGTTCCCCAACCATAATTCATCACCTACCAAACACAGGGGGCTTTGAGAGCCATTTTAGATCTAAACTGTAGTACTCCACGCGGAGAACAAGGAAGGAAATAGCACAGAACTCTGTTGTGCTGTGGTGAGAAATTCTTAAGCTTTGCACAGACTTGATTCTTATAAACCTTCTATATATCCTGACTCTGTGATTTTCCCCACCTGATAGATGTCAGGTGAACCTGATAGATGAATTTGAAGGAAGAAAATATTTCACCTTTATTTTCACAAATATAACTAAAATTTAGCTTTATTCTCAGACATTGGTTTTAGACAATCAGAACTAGTATGCAATTTTCCTAGTACGCCATTCACTTTTTTTTATTTCACAAATTAACTTCCTTAAATGACTTTATATTTCCTGTGCTGATACAATGAATTTGAGAGATGCAGCCAAAAATCAGCCACTCCAGTTTTGTACAGTCAACAGATGAAGTTATTTAAGGCCACAGGTGTATGTGCATAATTTTTGAATCTTCATTTTTTTTTAAGGTACACAGAGTTGATTATCAGAGAAACATAGTGAAAGAAGCTCAAGTCCTGAGGAAAATAAATCAGGAAGAAAGATTTTTAGGATTAATGAATATTGCTTTTTTGAAAATGTGACTAATTCTATAGAGAGAAGGGAATTAAATTAAAGGACAACTTGATAAGCCTCCTCTGGAGCAATCCTAACCTTAAGTTGTCCTATCTTTAGAAGTGTGTTATTATAAATATCAAACTTCTGAAGGAGTCATTGTGCACACATATGCATGCATATGCTTCCATTTTTACATTCATTTATGAAGAGATATCATATATATATATTTTTTGGTAGTCAATTTTTTTTTAATTTTATTTAAAGAGAAAAAAAACAACCAAACAAAACAGAAAAAAGGGTAGCAACAATACAGAATTCCAAAGAAAAGAACAAAAAAAAAAACTAAGAAATCACTACTTGATAAGTTACATACTGTCATCTTGGAAATAGTTGTTCAAGTTACAAAGTTAAAACATACAAAGTACACATTCAAACAGTGAGACTGTTAACAGTTCTGCTCCACAATCTAAAAAGCACAGTAATATGGTCATCTATCTTACACACCCAAACATACATGCAGTTATATCCTTTACAGCACTTTCTTTTCCTCTCTTTTACAGTAGCAATTACACATTTTGGGTTTTATTACTCCTACATTTGTTATTACTTTTTACACTAGAGACACAATGTGATATTTATAAATATGATTCTTATTTATTTCACTAATGAGGATAGTCTCAAGTTGTCTCCATTTCCCAATGAAGGCCTCAAGATCATCCTTCTTCATAGCTGAGTAATATTCCATTGTGTAAAAAACACCACATCTTTTTCATCCATTCTGCAGTTGATGGGCATCTTGGTTGTTTCCAAGATTTAGCTATTACAAATTGTGCTGTTGGCAATTCATTTTTTATGTTACAAAACTCACAAGCATGCTAAAATATTCACATTCCTCACCAATTTGGATGATCTTATAATTTGATATTCTAATTTAAAGCCCCTCTAACCAGGTATGGTGGTGCATGGTTGTAATCTCAGCATTCAGGAGGCTGAGACAGGACAGCAGCAAGTTCAAGGACAGCCTAGGCTACATGGTGAAATCAAGGCCAGCCTGAACTACATAGCAACATCATGTCACAACTACTTAAAAATAAATAAAAAGCCCCTTTATTACTGCAAAAAAAAGAAAGAATGAAATAAATCCATGAGGCTATAGAGGAAATCAGATTAGAAATAATCTCTGCGGTAAAGAAAGAAATAACAACTTTAATAAAAGAGTAGCTCAGCATAGCTAGAGAGGAGATAGATTTTTTTTAAAAAGGGAAAATAATGGAAACCTTGAGTGAACAATATAAGAAAAAATAGAATGCATGAAACAAATTCAAAGCAATATCAGGAAATTAAAAATTCCATTGAAAGCTGACAAAACTGTTTCAATGAAACTGAAGATAGACTGCCAGACCTTAAAGACAGGATCGCAGCTAGTGCTCACAAAAGGAAAAAACTATTAAAAATAACAAGAGACCGTGAAATAACAATTCAACAGCTCCAAAATGATGCAAAGAAAAACAACATAAAACTGATAGGTGTCAATGAAAATGTAGAAGTCAACAAAAATGACATTAAAAAACTGTGGAAGTCATAACAGAAAATTTATCAAGCATGGGGAAAGACTCTGATATACTGATAAGTGAGGCATATAGAACTCCAAACAGCCATAACCAAAGAAATCTACAGACATATAAAAATCAAGATCCTAGAAATTCAGCATAAAAACAGAACACTAAAAGCTGTTAGAGAAAAGAAACAGTTCACCTATCAAGGAAAGCCCATTAGAATCACATCTAACTTCTTAACACAAACCCTCAAGTCAAGATGAGCTTGAAGTGAAGCACTTCAAGTCCCCAAAAAAAAAAAAAAAACAGCTTTCAAACCAGGTGATGTACCCTGCAAAATTTTATTTCAAAATTAATGGAGAAATAAGATACTTCTATGACAAAGAACAGCTGAAGAAATTCATGTCCACCAAACCAATCCTAGAAGGTGTGCTGAACGACATACTAGATAAAGATAAAAATGACCACATGTTATAGTTTATACATTGTATCAACTTGAGAAGTGTAGAAGTTTAACTGAGAGACAGAGACTCAACAGGGAGCCAGGGTTCTTACTTTGTAAATATCCTCATCCTGTGCAAGAGGAGGGCACAGAGATTTTTGAGTGCTACACCCATCCTGGGGTGTGGGGGTAGCCTGTGTACAATATAAGGGAGAAAAAGAGGCTTACTTTCTCCCTTTTGCTCTGGCTGTTTCCTTCAAGTGTTGCCCCAGTGCTATCCCACACTGGCTTGGAGCCAGCTGATTATGGACTGAAACCTCCACAACGAGTGAGCAAACAAACCTTTCTTTTCTTCATTTTGGGTGTTGTATTTTTTCCCCAGCAATGAGACAAAAGTAAAAGTAACCAAGATACCACAGTTCCCAAAACAACAACAGAAGGAAAACACCAGGCAGGGCAAGCAATTAAACAAGGGAGGAAAGCAAGGAACCAGCAACAGAAAAATAACATGCCAAAGTTAAACCAATATATATCAGTTATAGCCATCAAATGTAAATGGCTTCAATTCACCAATTAAAAGAAATATATTGCCAGAATTTATCAAGAAACAGGATCCAACAATATGCTGCATAGAAGAAACACATTTAACTCAAAAATAAACTCAAAGGCTGAAAGTCCAAGATGGAAAACAGTATTCCATGCAATAGGAAGCCAGAAAAAAGTTCTGTTGATTGAAATTTTTTCTGGCTTCCTATTGAACTTGAAACCAAGTTCCTGTTGAACTTGAAACCAAAAATGATCAAAAGAGATAAATAATTTTACTACATACCTGTTAGGGGAAAAATACAAGGGAAAGAGATAACCATCATATACCAAATATATAGTTGGGAGCACCCAACTATATAAGACAAATACTGACAGGAAAAATCAAATATGCAATAACACAGTTGTAATGGGGGACCTTAATATCCCATTGTCACAAAGAGATAGTTCAACTAAACAAAAAGTCAGCAAAGAAATCACAGAACCAAGTCAAGCCTATGAACAAATGGACTTACTGGATGTTAGAGTATTCCATTCAGTGACATCAGAATACACATTCTCCTCAGCTGCACATGGGGCATTCTCTAAAGCCATATATTAGCCCATAGAACATGCTTAAGTAAATGCAAAAGTATTAAAATTATCCCATCCATATTATCTGACCATAGTGCACTGAAATTGGAAATTAATGGCAAAAGAAACTGCAAAACCTACATAAACACATGGAAATTAAATAACACCCTCTTGAACAACCAACAGGTCACAGATGAAATTAAAAATGAAATTGAACAATATCTACAATTCAGTGGAAATGCAGATAATGGAACCTGTGGGATGCAAGGAAAGTGGTCTTCACAGGGAAATTTATAGCAATAAATTCTCACATCAAGAAAGCAGAATAAGCACAAATACTCAACAAATGCTGCACCTCAAGCTTCTAGAAAAAGAAAAGCAAGTCAAGACCAAAGCTCATAGAAGGGAGAAAATTATAAAGATGAGAGTAGAAATTAACACAATTGAGACTAAGAAAGCAATACAAAGAGGTAATGAATCAACAAATTGGTACTTTGAAAGAATAAACAAAATTGATAAACTTTTGCCAACTTTATCAAGAAAAGGAAAAAAACACAAATTCAGCAATGAGAAATGAAAAAGATGAAATTACTACAGATACTATGGAAATTCAGGTCACCAACCTACTTTGAAAATTGTTACTTGCATAGGCTGGGAAACACAGAGGAAATGGACAAATTCCTAGAAAAGTATGACTTACCAAAGCTCAATCAAGAAGATATAAACATTTTAAATAACCTTATATCAGATACTGAAATTGAAAATGACATTAAAAACTTACCAATGAAGAAAAGTCCAACTCCTGATGGATTCATGGCTGAATTCTACAAGAAATTTAGAGAAGACTTAATGCCAATACTTCACAAACTCTTTAATGAAATTGAAAGGGAAGTAGTTCTTCCTAACTCATTCCTGGAGACAAGTATTACTCTGATACCAAAACCAGAGAAAGACCCAACCAAAAAAGGGGAACTATAGAACAATCTCACTAAAGAAAATTGATGCAAAAATTCTCAATAAAATACTAGCAAATGAATGTAGCAAATCATTAAGATTATGTACCATGACCAAGTGGGATTCATCCCAAAAATGCAGGGATGGTTCAACATACAAAAATCGATAAATGTAATGCACCATAACAGAGCCAAAGACAAAAATCACATGATCATCCCAATAGATGCAGAAGTTTTTTATAAAATCCAACACATGTTCATGATAAACATCCTGCAGAAATTCTAATAGATGTTCTTTACCTCAATCTGATAAAAGCCATCTATGCCAAACCAACAGCCAACACCATACTAAATTGACAAGAACTGAAAGCTTTCACTTTAAAATCAGGAACAAGACAAGAATGTCCATTATCACCTCTCCTACATCATACAGTTCTAGAAACAATAACCGGAGCAATTAGACAAGACAGAAAAATAAAAATAATAAGGTTAGGAAAGGAAGAAGTTAAATTAACCTGATACTCTACATAGAAGACCCCAAAAACTCCATCAAAAAACAACTAGAGATACTAAGCAAATTCAGCAACATATCTGGACACAAAGTCAACACTCAAAAATCAATAGCTACCTTTAAGATAGCAACATGCAATATATTAACTAGTGCAAATTTCCTTTCTTTTCTGAAATTCTGTATCATTTCTATCTTTTCCTTTGTTTTGTTTTTAAAATTAAAAAAAATTGTTTTTGCAGAACTGCTGACAGTTTCACTGTTTGACTATCTACTTTACATGTTTTAACTTTGTAAGTTGAACAACTATTTCCAGGAAGTTAGTATGTAATTTGTCAGGCAATAATTTTTTTAAATTTTTTTGTTGTTGTTCTTTTCCTTTTTTCCTTGGAATACTGTATTGTTGCTACCCTTTATTCTGTTTTGGTTTTTTTTTCTCTCTTTAAATAAAATTATTTTTTAAAAAATTTTTAAAGACTAAATGCTGGACATGGATTGTACCTCTGCCTGGGCCTGTCTCTGCACCTGAGGCAGCTAATACACCTGACTCATGCACTGGAGGTTCGGTTGTCCCCACTCCCTAGAGAGGCTATGCCAGCCAGAACCCTCATTTCCTTCTCTGACAACTCAAGAGGTCCAGCAAAACCTGCAATGGCCCTGTCTATGGACATTACCATCTCCTTCAAGAAATCCTGGGCAAACATAGACATCCTGAGTAAGCCAGTTTGATTGCTTTTTTGATATGGGGCAGCTCAATCTGTTTTGACTTCCTTCCCTGGAAAACTGTCCTCTAGGTCTATTCCCATAGTTTGCATTGAGGTGACCCCTAGTCAGATTCTTTACTCCTCCTCTAACATGCCACTTTACAGGCCAAATATTTAACCATGTGTTTTTAATTGTCCTAACGCTTCCCGCTTCCTTGATAGGAAGATATTTACTATCTAAATTGGAAGTAATTCTCAAATTCCAGTTAAGGCCAAAACAGATACTACATGCTGGGACTATACCAGGTCTCCTTGATCAAATTAGCCAACAAGAGAATCCTGCTGCATGGTATATTGGAATACCTGGTAGGGCAAATCCTTCTATGCCAGTAATTATGAGACTAAAAGACCCCAGCTGATTTCCTAAATGAAAACAGCATCCAACCGAGAAAGAGGTACATAAATGTTTCCAGCCTCTCACAGACAAGTTCCTCAAATATGGCCTTCTGACCTTGCCAGCCCCCTTATAATACGCCCATTGTCCCTGTAGTAAAGCCTTCGGGAGAACACAGGATGGTCCAGGACCCCTGCCTCATCAATGAGGCTATCATTCAATTCATTCCCTAATGGCAGGTTCATGTACAATTCTTCCCCCAATTCCAGGAGACACTAACTTGTTCTCAATCTCATATTTAAAGATGTGGTTTTTTGCCAGCCCCTACATCCAGACTCCTAATTTCTGTTTGCCTTTGAATGAGAAAATCCCATTACAAGAGCAAAACAGCAATGTACTTTACTGGGAGTTCTCCCACAAGGGTTTGGAGACAGTCTTTTGCTTGGACACTAGAGAAAGACTTGAGGAATTTAAAGCTCAACCCAAAAGAAAGGTCCTGAGGGCTTTTGCCATCATATTTGGATCCATTAACTCCTTAGTGAGAAGGGGGCCAGGCCATCTATTGGCCTTGCCTAGTCCAAACTCCCATGAAGTAAGTATCGTCATCCCAAATATTGAGTAGTTATCCAAGTATCACAATCCCTTTTCCAGTTTTCCTCACAATCCAAAAAGTTGTATTTGTAATCCCATTGAGACGTTATTGGAATCCCAGCAAGTTAATTCCAATCTACCACCGCCAATACAATCCACGGCAAGAGTAAAGACACCAAGACATATTCCAAGTTAAGGGCAGCCAAGGGGTCCTAAATCCAATCCCTGTGAGTATGTGCAGTCAAAGGCCTTGATCCTAGGCCTCTCCCAGAATTTATTCTCCTGTGAAGAAGGGGGTGGCTCAGGGCTGAGTGACAGTGAGGATGGCGGGAATTATGTGAGTAACTCGAGCTGGCTGGCCAGGTGGGGAGAAAAGCATCTCTGCAAAATGCAGAGATAAGGATATGCAGAAGGACCAATTTGCATAATTCAATTAAGATAACAACTGAATTGTTTTAGGAGGCTGCTGCTTTGGTTTCTGATATGTAAACTTTTGTGTCCTGGGGAGTCGTAGCCTCTTTACCTTGAGACTCGTACCCAGTTGACATTCCCGGAGCTGTTAGCTCTACCATCCCACTCTGCTCATATCTTTTACAGAGAGCACTATGGGAGGAAACAGGAGACCGTCTAATGGTTTTAAAGATTACATACCAGTACCTCAGCTAGCCTTATATGCAATGCTTAGAGCCAACTGAAGAAAGAAGGAGATACCATAGTGAGCTCTGTACATATCAGTATAAGGAAATTAGTCTCCATATAATCAAAGTTGCAGCAATTGTTCTGCATTCAAGGGGAGTCACTGGAGTTGTCTCCCACAGTAAGCACAGTAAGCACAGATATTCCCCATGCAAAGTTTCCTTTTGGGAAAAATTTTAGAGGGATTTTGGAATGATGAATTGATGATGAAGAGATAATTCCAGATATATATGGAAATACAGGGTGATTTTCAATGTCTGTGATTTCATCTCATGTATTCATATTCATGTATTGTCACACAAAAGCATATTTAAAACAAAAATTCTGTATCATGAAGGGTAATATAATGAATTTGTCTTTATTTGCCTCCCCTTGAATAAAATGATAGAAAAGTTTCCTAGAAGAAATACATGAATCTAGAAAGCATTATTTTGACCTGGAGACAAGATGGCGGACTGGTAGGTAGCAGGAGAGAGACCCTCTCTGAGAGAGACAGCTCAAATGCCAGAATAAAACACCCTGGAGAGACCCAAACAGAGAGAGATAGACTCTCACAACACAGAAAGAAACTAAAGCGCAAAAACCCGCTCGAATAAGAGGTCCTGGGGCTACTATTAGTGAAGGTAAGATCAGCGAGCATGGCACCTGCCTCGAGATGCCTGAATTCCGCCTGACCTGAACAAGCGATCTGAGCCAAAGCGACTGGCTTGAGTCGCCGGAGCCCGGAGCTGAACAGCCCAGCGTGCAGCTCGCCGGGACCAGCACTGCACACGACCCACCCAGAGGCACCGTGAATTCCCACCTCAGCCGCGCTGAAGTCGGAGGTCGGGCAGTCCAGCAGTTCTCGGGGACATGGTGAGTGATGAGAATAAGACCCTCCCACGGGAAAGGGGAAACTGACTGGACGACATGTTGGATTTGGGCAGGACAGCCCTAATTCCATAAGGAAGTGGCTTCAGCTGGTTATTCCCCTCGCCGAGCAGATTGGTGGAATCTGCTTGAACTAGGCCACGCCCCTGGCAGGGACCCAGTTACTTCCCTGAGATCAGTGCACACTGACGCAGTGAAGGCCTGCAAAGGTTGACTGGCCCAGAAGGGAGGAGCTAGCACACACTGCCCGTGAGTGAACTCTAATCTCTGATAACCTATTGAAGAGGGCTAAAGCTCCTAGCCTGCACCCTCTAGAGGAGCCTT
>PVJX010012018.1:0-51553 GCA_004027295.1 Dolichotis patagonum | reverse complement strand
CTGGAAATATTAGCCAGAGCAATTAGACAAGAGAGAGAAATAAAAGGAGTAAAGATAGGAAAAGAGGAAGTTAAATTATCATTATTTGCAGATGACATGATACTTTACATAGAAGACCCCCAAAACTCCATTGAAAAACTCCTAGATATAATCAATAAATCCAGCAATATAGCTGGATACAAAGTCAATACTCAAAAATGAATAGCACTCCTATACACTAACAACAAAAATACTGAGAGAGAAGTAAGAGAAGCCACATCTTTTACACTAGCATGCAAAAAATGAAATTAGGAATTAATCTCATGAAAGATGTAAAACATCTATACAAAGAAAATTATAATAGCCTGAAAAAGGAAATCAAAGAGACCTCAGAAAATTGAAAGACATCCCTTGTTCATGGATAGGAAGAACAAACATTGTGAAAATGGCCATTCTCCCAAAATTACTATACAGATTCAATGCAATCCCAATCAAAATACCACTAACATACCTCATAGATCTAGAGAAATCACTGCTAAAATTCATCTGGAACCAGAAGAGACCTAGAATAGCAAAGGCAGTTCTAAGCAGCAAAGGCAAGGCAGGAGGCATCACAATCCCTGATTTGAAATTATACTACAAAGCTACAGTAATAAAGTCAGTCTGGTACTGGAATAGAAACAGACCTGAGGATCAGTGGAATAGATTGGAAGATACAACCACAACCACAAACCCACTCAACCACCTTATCTTTGATAAAGGTGCCAAACATGTTCGCTGGAAGAATGACAGTCTCTTCAATAAATGGTGCTGAAAAAATTGGTTATCCATATGCAGAAGACTAAAACTAGACCCATGCCTATCACCATGTACTAAACTAAAATCTAAATGGATCAAAGATCTAAATCTTAAAACAGAAACACTAAATCTGTTGGAAGACAAAGTAGGTAAAAACCTCAAAGATATAGGGGTATCAAATTGCACGAGATATACTTCCCAGAATCAATAACTGGGACCATATCTTATTAAAGAGTTTCTGCATGTCAAAAGAGATTTCCAGCAGAGTGAAAAGAAAACCCACAAATTGGGAAAAAATCTTCATGGACAGTTCCTCGGACAAAGGACTTCTGTCTAGAACTTATAAAGAATTAAAAAAAAAAAATCAGACCCTCACAATTCAAAGACCCAATCCAAAAATGGGCATCTGAAATGAATACACAGTTCTCAGATGAAGAATTACGAATGGCAAATAAATACATGAAAAAAGGTAAACATTAGTCATTAGAAAAATCATTAGTCATTAGAGAAATGCAAATTAAAACTACACTGAGATTCCATCTCACCCCAGAAAGAATGGCCAGGATAGAAAAAACTACCAACAAGTGCTGGAGAAGCTGTAGGGAAAACAGAACTCTTCTGCACTGTTGGTGGGAGTGTGGACTGGTACAACCACTGTGTAGGTCAGTCTTGAGATTCCTCAAAAAGCTGGGTTTGAAAGTTCCATTTGACCCAGCTATTCCGCTTCTAGGCATATTCCCAGAAGAACTGAAAACATCATACCACACAGATATATGTGCACCCATGTTTATAGCAGTACAATTTGTAATAGCCAGATCTTGGAAACAACCTAAGTGCCCATCAACTGAGGAATGGATAAAAAAGTTGTGGTATTTTTATACAATGGAGTACTACTCAGCTATAAAGAATGATCACATTGAGATATTTATAAATAAATGGACACGACTTGAGACCATACTCATAAGCGAAATAAACCAAACGCACATGTGCAAATACCATATAGTCTCCCTAGTATGAGAGTTGGTAAGAGTATATAAGATTTTATAGCAATCATGATTCCCCATTTCATTACTCTGAAGACTTTCAATGTTTTCATTCATCAGTTGGAATGGTTTTAATCTGTTTTGTTTGACTTTATTATGTGTGATGGTATGAAAAGCTGTTTTGAAGAAAACAAAACATTATGGCAGCCATTGCTGATTTAATATCATCTTCCTTAGAAGTCCTACCATGCTCCTACTCTGCTATTACCATCAGTTCTATCATGTTATGTCTTATTGGGATTTTAATATATGTGATAGTATAAACAAATCTTTTTATTCAAAATGAGATATTATAGTAGCCATTGATCATAGTTATTCGGTTCAGAATGTCCTGTAATTCTTTCATTCTCTTGAATGGTTTTATACTATTGTGTTATGTTTGATATTATTGTATCTGAACATATGCTCAACTATAGCAGAGAAAGAGATATTTTGACAGCTACTGTTACTGTCCAGTTGTCTTGTTGTAAAGTTCTGTTCTGACCTGCTTTGTTCTGCACTCTTTTGTTTTATTCTCTTTAAAATAAAAAAAGTAATAAGAACTGTAGGAGTAATAAAACCCAAAATGCATAATTGCTATTGTAAAAGAGAGAGCAAAAGAAAGTGCTCTAAAGGATATAACTGCATGTATGTTTATGTGTGGAAGATAGATGACCATACTACTGTTTTTGTTAGATTGTTGAACAAAACTGTTAATAGTCTCACTGTTTGAATGTCTACTTTGTATGCTTTAATTTTGTAACTTGAACAACTATTTCCAAGATGACAGTATGTAATTTATCAACTACTGATTTCTTAGTGGTTTTTTTTTGTTGTTGTTGTTGTTTTTCTTTTTTTTTTCCTTTGGAATTCTGTATTGTTGCTACCCTTTTTTCTGTTTTGTTTGGTTGTTTTTTTTTCTTTCTAAAAAAAAATTTAAAAAACCTGTTAAGTAGACTTACACATTCCTATTTGGAAGCTGGGTTTTCTATTATGTCTCATTGCACTATATGTCCATTTTTTTTGTCAACATCATAGTTTCTGGATTACTGTGGGTTTACAGTCAGTTTTAAAATCAGGCAAATGTAAGTGTTTCTGCTTCATTTTACTATTTCAGAATTCTACTGACAATTCTACCTTATCTGCATTACCATGTAAACTTTAAAACAAGTGTGCCAACATTTGAAAAGAGGTTTCATTGAGATTTTGATTAGGATTTCACTTAATCTATAATTATAAAGCTGACAATGTATGAAATATCTCCCAATTTCTTTAGATAGCTTTTGATTTCTTTAATCAGTGCTTCTATAGTAATCTCGAGATAGACCCTTGACACATGAGAGGTGATCAAAATATATGATGCCAGCTTAAATTCTAAAAAATATTACAGCAAAAAATACATTGCCATTAATCCTTCAAAAAACTGGATGCTCCCTCACTTCAAACACACTCTTCCCATCATTTTTGTCAGTTTCTGCAGCAGTTCTGGAAGTCCTCTTTCATGAGAGAGTATTTTGAGGAAGATTAATGGCAGTATGTCTTTTATGGTGACAAATTAAAAATCAATTAAAAATTTAAACATTAACCATATTTTTATCACACCTTGTATCTTATCAGATATATTCCCAAGTATTTAAAATTTTGGTGGTATATTAAATAATACATGTGCATTTTTAAAATTTCAAGTTCTAATTGCTCATTTCTGGAATATGGAAATACAAATGATTTTCATACACTGATCTTGAATCTTACAATCTTACTAAACAAACTTATTTGCTCCAGAAAGTTATTCTCTGGATTCGTTGAAGTAATCTACCTAGAAAATTATGTCATTTGCTAATTAAGATAGTTTTATTCCTTCCTTTCACCTGGATCTTTTTTCATGCACTGATTCTTTTCCTTTCACCAGGACCTAGTTCAATACTTTTGTTACTTTCGTTCTAATCCCCACTGATTCTGCTCAGAGTATTGATCTTCCACATAGTTCTATAAACTAACTTGTCCTATTTCTGCACCTTATTTAGCTTCCCTTCAACAACTACCATTTTCAGCTTTAAATGCTCTATTTTGGCCATTTTTACTAGCAATGCTGCCAGTAAATCACCAAGGTGTTCTACCTTGCTTTTCTCCTTTTCAGACTCAGTTATTACACTGCAATCATACCCTCATCTCCTTTGACCACTGTAAGTTGTAAGCAAACTGTAAGTTGGATGCAAACAGTAAAGATTCTTCTTAGAAATAAATCACACACTAATTGGCCAGTTTTCCTGGAAATGCTGCCTGTGGAACCTTGGTAACTTTTGCATTCCATCCAAACAACCCAAAGAAATGAGCTCTAGTGGATCTTTTAGTCAGAAGTTTGCTGCAAATATGCTGTATTTGGATAGCTCAAAATTCTTTTAGTTTGTTCGCACAATATACTTACTATATCCCATTTCCCATTCTTGTCATCTCATATTTCTTCCTAACCTTCACAAGCAGGTTCTCTGCCAGAATCCTTCCCCTTCAGCTGTTTCCTCTGAAGCTCTGCTGATTTTATTTTCTGCACTAGTCTTTTGCTCCTGTACCACTGGTTTTATAGGATCGAACTGTTAAATGACATTGCCTTCTATTGTTATGAATGTATCATTCTGTATTTCGATAGATGAATGGATAGATATGTAGATATACATGTATACATATACTTTTTCTTCACTTTGAAGAAAGTTCCTCATAACCAAAATTCCATTTCTTTGAAATCCATATATAATCAACTATACTTGATTAGTTTCTGCTTTTAGGCACAGATACTGCCCTAGTTTCAGCATGAACTGTGGAAATAAAACAAATTCATAAGTGTGAGTTAAGTATCTTTTAATCCAGTTTATAATCACAGTAAATGTATGTCAGTTAATCTTCAGCCTTAAGTGAAAAGAAAAAAATTAAGATAACAGAAGTTTAGGAAAGATAGAGACTCAATTCCATCTCATATAAGAGAAGCTTAGAACTCCAGACTTGGTAAAGAAGTATCAAAAAGTTTTTAGGGTTTCAGTTTTTTCTGATAGTAGCAAGTAGTGTCTGCTTCATGGTAGAGATAACTACAACACAATTCACTCTGATAATATTTCAGCCTGCAGTAAACAGGGAAGGATGAAGCAACATAGGCTTTTCCTAATAAGGTCCTGAAATTCTCAGAAGTTTCCCTTTTAGTTTCTTTGGTACACCTAGCTGCAAGGGATCCTAGGAAGTGTACGGGGAGAAGAGAAGCTAGATTGTTATCTACAGAAGAACATTTCTAATTATCTATGGAAGAACATTTCTTTCTACATGTATTTCTATCAGTATTACTTGCATTTTTTTTGACATAATTGGACAAGTTTTCGCTGAAAGTCAGTGAAGTTATGAATGATGAGTAAGTCTACATCTCTTTGGGCTTGTCCTATGATCTGCTTCCCAAATTTTTTGGCTCCAAAATATCTTCACTCAGTTCTGACTACAATTAGCAATTCCCAACAGAAACTTGGACAAAGCTCTACTCTCATTTTCTTCTTCCCCTCAAAAACTCCCAAATTTTTCCCTATGAGATGATTTACTATCTTTCTGTCTGGCTTCTTAATGACTTAAAACTAAATCCCAAGATTTATTTATGGAATTAGATGAAAATTTAATTTAAAACAACTCTTGTTCCTTATGTTTCATCTTATTTTCAAATTCTACATCCTCTAGTTGTAATAGTAATACAGTCAGAATCCCTAAGAGAAACAATAAGTAAAGGAATATTTTGATAGTTAACTCCATTTACATGTTTTGTTGATTTCCCTTACATAGCCACATTCACAATTTAGAAGCAAATAAATTAAAGTACCAATATCCATTTCTTACCCAGTGTTACTACACTGATGGAAATTTCTATCAAAATAGATGGAAAGAAATGTAAAAAGAAAGCATATGTGAAGTTTACTTTGGAGATATCATCTAACTCCAATTAGATGTTCTGTTCACTTCATCTTCTGGCTACTGGTCTGACTTCAGATCTTCTCACCAGAGTTCATGTCTATGGTTAGTTTTTTATGGCTGCTTTCCAAAAAAATATTTAATAAGCATTTGAAAACAACCTACTTTCCCCAGACCTCAGACTCCAGTATTTTAATTATATAAAATGCTTGCTTCAACTTTCTTGCCTTTTATTCTATAAATAGTAAAATCCAGGGGTAACACGCATTTGTTTTTTTAATCAACATATCCTTAATCCTATCCCGTTTCTAGCTTTACCCAGGAACCCCTTTGGAGCTACTTTGCTGCTTAACATTAAAGCAACACTATCCTAAAAGACTGCACTATTTATTTCTATATTTGCTATATTTAGCACTTGGCTTTGTGTATAGTCATTCCTCTTCCAACCCATGACGGATTTAAAATACCCATTTCTCTTAAAATTCCAGAGCCTCCTCTCTCTCGAACCATAGAGCTCCATGTGATGGAGCTGAACACTTGCTAGTTGAGTTCTCTTTCAGGTGATTTCAATCTATTTGATTTCTTTCTGGAAAGGAAGTAAGTTGCCTTTTGGAGGTTCCAAGGAGAGAACCCTTATTATTGCTGCTTTCTTTGGGAATCTTATGGCAACTACTGAAACTGATTTGAGCTTCTTAGACAATGATTTTTTTTTTTACCCAAAATGTCAGTGGATTTACTTAACAGCTCATTGAGAAGAGAATGTTAGTTTTATTTTAAAGCAGATTAAGTGTTCTGGGACAGAATTTTGCTTGTCAGTGCCTTGATTAATGTAACAACAAAATATAAGAATAAGGAGGTGTGTGTTTAATACTTTAGAGTGTAATTAATAATTATTTGGAAAATGGTACAGTTTTGGCTTGGGTCAACTAAAAGTGAAGACAATGCCAGTAAACAGTATAAATTAAATGTTTATTAAGCAAAGGGCCTTGCTCTGGCACAAGTCTCTTGAATTTTCTTTTCATGACTGAACAAGAACAAGATCAACATAATATTCTTAAAATGTCAAAAATCCCAGTTATTAACTATTCAAGCCTTGCAAATCAGAGTTGCTTAATTATCTTTGTCATGTTGGGGCTTCCATCATGAGGGGCAAAGAAGGATGGAATTGCATAGGCAGAACCGGAAGTATGAACTTCGTTAGCAAGAAAAGATTGAAATTAGTTTCGGTTTGGAGTGACATTCCAAATACCTTTACTGTCTCTATAAAGTCATATGACATAGGTACTTTCTTTTAAAAATGAAACCAGGTCTGAGACCTAGCATGCAGGAGGCTGTGAGTTAGATCCCCAGAACTGGGGAAACAAAGAGAAATGCAAGTTGAGGGCACTCTTAAATCCCTTTCCACAACTGTGTGTTTTGCCACACTCTAAAGTGAAGCACGAATATCTCTGACCTCCCTTCGCTGCATCAGGACCATTCCCAGCTTCACTGCACCCTTTGTGGCAGAACCCATGGAATCTTCTTGTGCAATTTTAGACACTCGAAGAAAATGCTATTTAACAATTTGGCTGTAGTTCAGCCAAGGAGAAATGCTGACATCATGAAAAGAAAGTTGCTTTTACTTTTGCAGTGCCTCTCTTCTCTTTTTTGTGCTTGGGTAAATTTTAGGAAGAGATCTGGCTTCTGCCTGGCACACCTTCAGGTTATCTGTAGATCAACAGATCTGGGCAAGGAGTGGAGAATTTTGCTGCCTCTCTTCCCACCTTGTCCCCAGCTGTAGGCATTTGGAAAAGCCTAGAGACACAATGCATGTCACTCTGGTTGGGGCAATATTGGCATTTCATGAGCAGAAGGTGTCACAAGGGAAGGACCATGAACTAACAGCAAAGGGTGTCTGGCAAGACAATTCACATCATCTGAGACCCCATGTTTCCAATCTCCCAGCTGAAAAGATAGAAGCCATGACACATAATTAAAAGTTATCTCTTTTGTGTCTTAGCAAAACCCATCTCAAAAGAAAAAAGAAAAAAGGGATTGAGTATGTTGTCTTGGGTTCAATCCCCAGTAGCAGTGAAAGAAGAACAACAACACTGTTTTAAACATCATATCTGATAATTTTTTTCTAACTTCCTTTGAGACTCAGGGTCATTGAAGTGGTGTCTCTTCAAAGACATGAACATGGTAAACCCACAGCTTAGTCCCTGACATGAATAGTGCACAGTGCTTGGGGGGATTTTGGTGTTTGTTTATTTGTTGGTTTGGTTTGCTTTTGTGAAGTAAACTCTGTGCTTTGTACATGCTGAGCCCGTGCTCCACCCTGACGTCTGCTTCAGCCTCTGAACAATGCATGGTTTCAATCAAGTGCAGCAATGTGTAGAAATACAAAAGGAAATCAAGAGTAAAAGAAACCCAAGTTTCTAACTGCATCCATTTTCAAATATTTCAAATGCATCTGTGTCAACACAAAAAGACCCAGAGCAAAAACAGGCCAGCTTTTCCCTTTTGTTGCTAAGACATCATGAAGACTGAAAGAAGAGGACATTGACAGTTAGGAAGCTGTTTTGTTTTGTTTTGTTTTGTTTTGTTTTTCAAACCTCTAACAATATGGTGAATATACAAGATACCAACTATCCCACAAAATAATAGTCAGTTTGGCTAGAACAGTTTTCTGTTTTTAATTGCCTTAGGTTATACTTGCAAGAAGAAAGCAAAGATCATTAAGAGGCAAACATTCCTTTCAGCATGCCAAGTCTGCATCAACTGTGCACCCTTTTATCAAGCTTTGTATTCTTGCTTCTAATTCTCTGAATGTCCAAATATTTGCCTGCAGCAAATACCTCCCCGCTCCCTCACACATACATTCCTATGAAAAACAGACAAAAACCCAGGAAGACTTAGAGTCAACTGCCTTTGGGGACAAACCACCTGATTGTCACTGGGTTTAATAAGATTTAAGATCAGGGAAGGGCTGCATGTGTGGGCTTTATTTACCCAGTTGAGATGGGGGGACAGGAGACGATATATTGTAAAGGATATTTGGGGAAGAGGTTTGATAGTTTATCTTGGTTATAAACTTGAATTAATGTAAAGAAGCCTAAACAGTTGGTAAAACATGCTTTCAGGTGTGTTGTGAAGGGATTTCCAGAAATGACTGCGATGCGGGATGTGTCAGGGAAATGAGTAGGTAAGACATACCCTGAACATACAGGTGACATCTAATAGGCTGGGGTCCCCATGGAACAAAGAGTGTGAGGGAAGCAAGCCTGATTGCTCTTGAGCAAGTGCATTTTGTACAGCTACCATTGTCATGGACATCAGGCTCCAGAATCTTCAGTCTCTGGTAATTACATACAGCTGTATCTATTGGCTCTGCTCCTCTGGGTAACATAACTAACATATGAGGGAACTAAGCGAGGAAGGTAGGGAGGCGTAAGGGTTTCTGACTTTGGCAAATGGCGAGCGTAAACATGCCACAGTGTTAGGAGATAAAACTAGAAAGGATGACGTGGTTGAAATGGCCCAGACTCCACCAGAAGCCTAGAATTTCAGTATGAAACAGGAAAATTATGAGGATGAGGTTGTGCACAGATAAAGGCAGATCTTCATGCAATACAGAAATTAAGTTTTAGCTCCAATCCCATAAATAGATGGACTGTTCCCACCCAAAAGAGCAGAAGGAAATGCTCCTTTCCATCCTTCCGTGCAAAAAAGAAGGGAGACTAAGGACATGGTGCCCAGTAGGCACAAACTGAGACCGAACACACAAAAGCCATCTCTCGGGTTGGTTAGTAAAGCTGGAAATCGGCTTCTAGCGGTGCATTGTGGAGGTGAGTCAAGCCTCTTTATGGACACCACTTAGAGTATTTACAGATTCAAAGGGAAAGAACTAGGCTCAAGGTCCAAAAAACAAAACACACACCAGCAACAACAAATAACCATTGCATCTAGAAGCCTGGAAAAGAGATGGCATGAGGTTGAAAGAGGAGCGTCAACCAAACTAAGGCAGGCCAAAGTGTAGATGAGGTCACAGCAGCTTCTCCTATGTGACATTGGCCAGATGCTCACAGCCTCGCACTTGGGGCTTGGTAGCAGAATCCTGACATACAATATGAGGACTTTGTAGTTGCTATAATGTCTTACTTACAATTTACTAAAACACTCATAAATATCACTGTATTTATATATTTATTTATTCGCAATGAGTACTTTTGTAACCTGCATAAGTCCATGAAATAAAAGACTGATAGATCAGATACGTGACCTGGGTGGACCATATCTCAGTCATCATTAAAATACTGAGTGAAGCTCCTCACAAAATTTTGTCTTTGGGAGGTTTATTTTAGTGCGTTGCCACATGCCAAAGTGTCTAAAAATACATTAAATGGTCCACTGGGAACCATTCCCGGCTTTATAAACAAGATAAGAAAGTATACGAAATAATTGCTTTTAAAATTTTCAAGGGTAATTCTCATGACAGTGAAATAAAAAGTAGAGGTGGTCAGGAGAAGTCAGAGGCTACAGCAATAATCACAGAGGATGGTTCTCAAAGTGTGGGGCCCAGATAAGCAGCATCAGCTGTAATCTGTTAGAGATGGGTCTGGGAGACTAACAAACTCTAATTATTTTTCTATGGGACCTAGAAATCTGTAAGATTCTGTTTTGTTTTGTTTTTATTTTTGTTTGTGGTGTGGACTGAACCCAGGGCTTTGAGCATAATAAACATAGGCCCTCCCACAGAGCTACACTGTCAGCCTCGGCGTTTGGGAAGTGTTGGTCCTGGGTGTTGCTATGCAATGCATGTTCCAGGGCGCCAGCATGGGCACCCCTGAGTGGAGTTACTGGCTAACTAGGATTTACAGGCTGCCATGTTCTACGACAGTTGAACAATAAAGACTTTTCATCTGGGATACTATATATGCCCTTTTAAATTGTGTGTTTCCAGAGAACACAAACATTCTGAGTGGGGCTACATATGAAGGCATTTGTACACCATTTTCAGTGAGTTTTTGGTCTCTTGTGAAGGAGCAGATCAGTGACAGGGGTGACTCATAAGAGGTGGAGATAGGCTGTGGTAAGAACAGGTTAGCTCTAAATTCAGGGATTCTGGGAGTTTGGCTTTCACTTAGGGCTGTGCAGGCTTGTCAAGAACAGGCCACCAGCTGACGGGAGCACTAACGAGCTGGGAGAGTGCACTGTGGACTCATGGAAAGAAGGCAGTTTAGCCCCAGAGCCACAACTGAGCAACTGGGAGACACCTGTTTCGCCCAGCTGCACATCACCTTGTGACTCACTTTCCTCTGCCGATGATCTGAGGAGCCTGTGGCATCAATGATGAAGTGGAAGCCAAAGGGAAGGTAATGGGACCAGTTCAACATCCTGCTTTTGTTCCAAATGAAGAGCTAGTTACAGTCCGCGCCTGACTATGCATTTATTAATGATAACATATTTTGTTAATTGTAAGTATTAGAAATTTGTTATTCTTACGCTAAAGTTTATTTAAGACCTATGCTGTGCTTGTCTCCTTTGCTGACTGCTTACCACCCGTGCTGCAGAATGAGACAAATGCCTCACTGGGTATGATGCATTACTCCTTAAGTCATCACACAGCTAATCCAGAGCACCCTCAATGCTCCAGAGGACAGAAAATGTCATCTCTCTCCAGCTAGTGTCCAGCTAGATTTCTCACCAAATTTCTCCAACAGTCTTGTGAAGCATGGGAAAGGAGGCTAATTGAGTGGGTTTCACCTTCATAATGTCCACATAGGTATTTATGAAGCCTCACTACACTACTTATAGTTGGGGGATAAAGGCAAGTTACCTCACCTCTCTGTACCTCAGTATTCATGACAGTAACTCAAAGATAATGATCACCACTTGATCAGCTGGTCATGCATATATAATGAGCTAATGCATGCAAAATCTCAGGGTAGAAATTGGCAAACAGTAGGTCATCAGTAAATGCCAGCTGTCCTCATGGTTAAACGTGCAATTTGAGACTCCATGAGATAGTAACATATATATGAATGAATGAGAATCTCAGATAGGGATAGTATGAAAACTAAAAGTTGGCAGAAAGTGAAATCAGGGACTGGAAAGAGTTGTGTTGTTCAGGATGGTCCAGAGCTGGGCTCTTGTGAGGAAGTGAAGTCCATGACCAGAAGATGCATACAGAAACAGCAGCATGTATGGCTTCCCAGGAGCCGGGCACCAAGTACACAGCAAAGTGCCCCATCAGGCAGGTCAGGGATGCTAATGGTTCAGGTGCCATGGACACAGATGCCCAGACATTAGACGCTGTCACTATTCTAGGCAGCATGGTGGGGATAATGGCCATGATGGAGTCTGCTGGGTGAGTAGTGACCACAACTCTCCGAAGCATTTTGCTGTGATAACACACAGCAAAGCCAGAGGAGTAGAGGTGGTTGCAAATTGAAGAGCAGGTGACATTAGTGTAGGCAAAAAGAAGAGAAGCTTTGAGATGTGTGTGCTGGGGGGACAAGAAGCTTTGAGGTGTCTGTGTTAGCACAGTGGTGGGGGAGGGAGGTCCCTGAGCTGAGCAGGACTGTGGTATACACGCATCACACCAATGCAGCAGGCAGCAGGGATGGGGTGTGAAGGGCTGGATCAGGGCATGGGCATCATGCCTGACGCTTTCAAGATGAAAATCATAGAAGAAAGAGAGCAGCTGTTAGACAACACCACTTCAGATAAAAACAATGGCCTTTCTGTTCCTGGTCCATACAGGGCACTTCCTACTCTGAGTGGGAAAGGTACCCTGGATGTCCACAAGGTCACAGGAACTCGGAGATACAGAATGGTAGTGTCCAGCTGCTTGGCATGTGACAACAATTCATTCTGAAAGGGGAGAGGCTCTGTATGTGTTACAACTGGAGTCTAACAGTATGTCAATGTTCTTGATCTATGTTTGGCATGTGATCCTTAAAACCTAATACTGAGAAATATGGAAATGGAAACCCAAAGAGCCCCAGATGGAGCTCACAGGATCTTTAGCGTCCTCAGCGATTCATCTTGACTTTGTCTTAGAGTAAAAGTTCATAGCTGAGCTTCAGAAAGGATGGAACTGGGCAGCAATTCTTTCTTTCTCTTTCTTTCTTTCTTTCTTTCTTTCTTTCTTTCTTTCTTTCTTTCTTTCTCTCTTTCTCTCTCTTTCTTAATCTTAGCTTATTTTAGAATTTTATTTTTATTTTTTTGTTTAGATCTTTTATTTATTTATTTTTATTTAGAGAAAGAAAGCAAAACAAAAATACAGAATTTCCAAAAAATCATCTCTCTGGTATAAAAAATAATAATAAACTGAAAGAATAATAAGATCCAAAATGTATAATAGATACTGCAATACTGAAAGGGAAAGAAAGTGTTCTAGATGATATTACTGTATGCATGTTTAAGTGTGCAAGATAGATAACTACAGTACTAAATTTTTGTTAATTTATCAAACGGAATAGTTTGCACTGTCATTGTTTGATTGTCCACTTTTTATGCTTTGATTTTGTAACTTGAACAACTACTTCTCAGATAACAATAAGTAATTTATCAACTAGTGATTTCTTACTGTTATTATTATTGTTATTGTTATTATTTTGAAATTCGAGCAGCAATTCTTGAAGCGGTTCTTAGGAGGCTCTTTTTAAAAAAGAGGGTGTGAACGGGTAAACTTGTCACTCACAGTCATGGAGGCAGGGCAGTCCAAGAGCCAGGGGCTAGCAGACTCACTGCCTGTGAAGGACTGGCAAACACTGTGTCTTTCATGACAGAGCAAGGAGGGTCGGGCTAGTTTTCCCTCACCCTTTTATATGGACTAACTCCTAGTAGTGTCTTTCACTAGAATGATCTATTAAGGGAACCATGAAATGTGTGTGACCCAAGCATTTATAAGGAGAAAAGCAGGGGCAAACCAGGCAGGGGCTAAGAATAGTCAGTGCCGATTGAGCACGCGCTCTGTGCCAGACCCTGTCAGGCACTCAGGCTTGCGTTAACTTTCGAGCACTCACCACATTCTTGTCCCCATTTTATAGACAATGAAGCAGAAGTTTAAAGATGTAACTAGTCCAAAGTCACAAGCTGATTAAAGCAGAGAATTCATGACTATCAAGCTTCAGCGATGAAAGGATCAACTAAGCAAATTACCAAAAGCAGAAAAAGGGAGCTTTTGTGAAGCTGGATGAATACAAGGGGTGTGGAGAGAACATAAGCAGAGATAAGGTCAAGGTGCAGGTAGGCTAGAAGCCAATCCTGGAATTAATTCTGCAACACAGCCAGTGGGCATGGTGTAACTCTTAATGGAAGGTTGGCAGACATCACCAGCTGAGGAGTGCTTCTGGGAGTAAATAAGCTAGTCCTGCTGGCAAGGGTAAGATCCATTACCTCTCCCAGGAACTCCCTTTACACTTTGAGCACCACCAACCCCAGCCTGTTACTCTGTCCCACTCTTTCCAGCTCAGTGATACAAGAGAGTGTGGAGGTGCCCACAAACGGTGCAGGCCACAACACAACACTGTGGTCACAACCATCCTGATTCTCTTATTTATGTCTAGTGATCAAGAACTGGGAAATTCTAATAAAGGTAAACGTACATGCACCCTATGACCCAGTAAGTCCACTTCTAGGTAATCACCCAAATGAAATAAAAGCATACATCTGCAAAAGTAACTGTAACATTGTGGCAGTTTTCTATGTAATAGTTCAAACTGGAAACTACCCAACTCACCATCAACTGGAGAAGGCAGAAACAAATCATAGTAAAGTCACGTAAGGAAATGCTACATAGCAATAAAAAAGAACAATGCACCAAGCAATGACCTGGATGGATATCAAAAAATATCATTAAGAGTGAAATATAGTTATTCTGAGCCAAACTAAATCATACCAATGCTTCCATTTGGCTGAGGGTAACGAGGAAGTAAAACTATGCTGGGTGAAACAGTAATACTTGTCCATGGCTATGTTGTGCATGTGAAGGAGGGGGAGGAAGAGGTGCTCTAAAATAGGGAACACAAGGACTTACTAGGACCATGAAATGTTTTCTGTTGATTTGCATTATGGTTACACAGAGGTGTATACATTTATCCACACTCACTAGATCATAGTTGAGATATGTGTGCATTTTAGTGCACATAAATTACATTGCATTAATATACAACATAATTTTAAACACCATATTATTGATGATTTTTAAGTTTATCACCCTTGCCCCAACTCTTGTAGTTATTGTTTTAATATCATAAGGTGCAAAAAGGTTCAACAAAACAGAATCCACACCAATGCTATATACTGGACCATTTTAATGCATGATAGTGTTAATGAGAAGACATAACCAAGTAACTAGGATGTGAGAATATTAGCAGAATATACTTCCAGAGAAAACAGGATAATATCTGAGCTTTCCTTATGGCTGCACCAAGCTCCATGAAAAATAAACATACCTCTTATGGTTAAAATTCTATCCCTTATTTTTTTGAATTATGCTCATGTGTAATTGATGATTAAAATTAATAAATTCAAACATCTGGAAAATAGAAAAACACAGCCTCTGTAGATCCCACCAGCAGGACTGCAACTCTCCTTCTGCCAACTCTCCAGCACCCATAGCTATCTCTGCAGAACAAGTCTTGGTCACAGACATCATCTTGGGCATGCTCCACTCATCATTGCTCACCCTGCCCTCCAACTTTAAGCAATGGTCATAATGTGCCAAAACCTTAAGGATAGTGTGGAATACCCGGGGCATTGAGTATAACTTCACAAACAAGTTTTATAACACTCAAACTAATATTGGAACTCCAGTATTCTTTAGTTTTAACAAGTATCAGAAAATGACAATTTGAAGTTTACAAACATCTCATATGTGCCTTTCAAGAACTCCTTCAAATTCTGTTTTATGGAATTCATATTGGTTATTCTAACAGATTCCATGTGTCAAAGGAAATTCCACAAATAAGTTCCACATCAAAAAATGCAGCCTGGATGTGGCATGGATATTCTTGTTGGTGAAGAAGTATGTATTTAAAAGACTAAGTAATCAACCAAAACGAAAATGTACACTAATGTCAGGAAAATGAAGAACATACTTTTTGATATCAGTGTGAAGTATTATTTATTTTGTACCATCCGAATGAATTGTCCCAATTACGGTCTAATAATTGAGATTCCCAACTCAGAATCTGGGCTGCCTGGGTTCACATCCTCATTTTAACACTTACTGGCTGAGTAACTTTGAGTCAAATAATTGATTTCCTTGTACTTTCTTTAAGTATAAAAGTGGGTAATATTAATGACACTGTTATAGGACTGTGTTTTACACTAAATAATTTAATGCATAAAAGCCCTTAAAGTAGTGGCCAGTATGTATGCTTTGCTCAGTTACTGTTAGGCATTACTTGGTTATTATTGTTATTCCGGCCCCTTCTATTAGAATCCTTAAGGACATCACTTACATAGAATCCTTATGTTACTATGGAAACTGACTTAGACACATAGAAAGGATCCTAAAATAAATACATACAAATTTTTCTATATAAAGATATGTGGAACAAGTGAAAGTTGAGGATTATAATATTTTCTTTACATGTTAAAGTATAAAAAATTATAAACACAGTTATCATCATAATATTACATATTGCACTAGAAAAAAAGAACCAGTGATAAGACAAGGTAAAAACAGCTATATAAAATCAGCCTTATTTTCCATAGATGTCTGTGTAATCAGGACAATTAAAGACCTCCATATTAGAAGAAATCGTAGAGGTACATTTACTGCATTTCATCTCAGTCCCAGGCATGCACCCAGGCCAAGCCCAAAGATACTCAGTTAAAATTTCATTCCTCTAAGTGACCCTAACGCTGCTACCACCCAGTTGGCTCACCAGAAATGCAGAATCCCACCCTGCACCTCAGACCTACTGAGCCAGAACCTGCATTTTAACAAGCTTTCTGCAAGATATGCATGACTCTTAAATTCGAAGACCTGCTGGCCTATGCTATTCTAATTACTTGAATCCATGACGAAAGTTCACTTCTCATGAGGCAGTCTGTTCCACCGCTATATATTCTTAATTCTTAGAATGCTTTTATCATAAGGATTCCAAATTTGCCTTCCAGCTTAAGAAAAATAAACAGGTCATGATCTTACCTTCCCAAAAATACGCATAAACATATAGACATGATATAAAATATGTACTAGATAAGTGGATATATAGGTTTAGGTTTACACAGAAAAACTTCTGCAAGAAAAACACTCCCTTCTTAATACTAGGAACCAATTTCCAAAGGCACTGTTTGGATTTCTCTCTGTGACTACCATTTTTGCCCTCCAGCCTTAGTTCTGTTGACTGAAGAGCTCAAGATCATGTGTTTTTTTTTATTCTTTCTAAGTGAGCTGAAAATAGCTTCCTGCCTCCCCTTGGACTTCTGTTCTCCAGGCCAATGGCTCCAACTGTTCCCACTGCCTCCTGCTGCCCTACCACCCCCCTCACCCTCCGCAGGTCCCCGCGCTACCAACAGGCAGCCGAGAAGCAGCTCCAGCATCGGTGCTTCCTGGCCAGTGTTGTTATAAGCAATCAGTTGTTCTCCAGGAGTGCTTTCTTCTTGGCTGATAACTGCATTTCAAAATGTCACTTTCAAAAGTCATAAAAAGAATTAGTTTCTAAGTCACAGAAATTACTATAATGCTTTTCTTCTCCTGTGTTCCAAGTGTATTGGTGATGCCAGGAAGAGCCCTGTATCTGCCCTGTCATGGCATTAATTGCACAGAACTCAATATTTATCCCTGAAGCAGAGAAGAATAATTATAATGTGTGCTTGAAGAAGACAATGCAGAGACACTAAGTGGATCCCATGACAGGAGGAGGACAGACATGGAGAGAGGCAGATCTGCTGGTACACAGGCAGACACTGTGAGCGGCTGGGAGAGACAAGCACACAGCTCGGCTCAAGCTCCTAAAGATAAGGGGACAATCAATACAAAACCCCAGAAAATAAAAATAAAGGACAAGACTTTAGTGGAAACTATTTAGAATGTTGAGGTTTAAACAGAAGAGGGTAGAATTTTATGTTTAAATAATCTGTTTTATGGTTCAACACCATGGGAGTCTACAACCAAATTTCTCAACAAAGAGCTATTTAAGAATGGCTTGGGATAGCTCTACCTAAAGTTTGACCTTTTAGCATGGCTTGGTAAGGCCCGAACATACAAGATCCTAGGTGGTCACCTCCAGTATCAACAGGTCTAGAGACATACTATGCTTTTTCTATGTATGATGTGTCACCAAAAATTTTAAGGGCCAATGGAAAAGATAGTCTTTTTCTGTTAGCAACCAGGACAAACAAGTATCAGAGCACTAAAACCAAGAACCTCCACCATCCCTGGAAACAGGCAGAGACTTCCATGATACAAGCACTGATGGGTGGATTCCATTCATTAAGTCTTAGTGTTGAATTTATCTGCATGATACTTTTTGGTAGGAAAGGTGTTATGGAGATAATAAAGTTGAGGAGGATCTGAAACTCAGTACTTGATTTCTGAGCCACTGAAAAGAGCACCTGAAAACGTCCTGTTTGAAATGTCAACCTTGATATGAGCACACTAGCAGCCATGCATGGAAAAGCATGAAGTGGAGGTCAGCATGGGCACAGGAGAGCCAAGAATGTGGAAGAGAAATAAGACTACACAGAACTGGAATGACCACAGAATAAAAAAATTGGACCTGGCTCAGCATAGTCACACTTCTCCAAGTCATGCCCAGAGAAGGCCTCACTAATTCCTTGTAAGGAATAGACTACAAGTAAAACTGGAACTGTAGAACTTGGAGCTGAATAATAATTATTTTTTTATTTTTGTCCTCTGCTTTGAAACCAGTTATTTGTTCAACCAGAAAACCAAAAATACATAAATATATGGACCAGTACATTATGTTCATATCTATCACAAATTATTTCCTATTTTGCCACAGTATGAATTCACGTCTTATTAACAAGTTTTGTTTGGCTGAGGATTTAGCTCAGTGGCGTAAGCACCTGTGTGGCAGGCACAAGACAAGTTTTTGGGTGACACTTATGACACTCCTGGAAAGAAAAAGAATATTTATTCTGAATATCTGTTATGTGCCACTGGTTAGAGTGAAAGTTTTAAGTACATCATTATATTTTTTAATACTTGTAAACCTAAAAAGTAGATGGTATTTTTCTAATTCACACATGAAGGAAGTGAAGCTTATAGAACTTTGTTTTCCCCCAAACCATACATCTGTAAACAAACAGATCCAGCTTTAAAGCCAGTGTTTTCTACTCCACCCAATTTTCAGTCCACAAAATGCTGCCACCTGAGAACCAGGGAGTCTTGTGGTCAAGAACATGCATCTCGACTAATACATCCAGCAAAGAGAACCTAGCACAGAGGAGGGTCACACAGGGAGCCTCCCATTTAAGTGTGTTCCGTGTCACACAAATATGATCATAGAGTTTATAATCATGGCCCCAAACATGCTTCCAAGTCCAGGTTTCTTAACCTCAGCACTGTCTTCACTTTGGCTCAGTGGATGTTCATCTTGTAATGGGTGTCACTGGCATTTGTAGGATGTTGCATAGTATTCCTGAATTCTACCGACTGGACAGAGGCCAGTAGTGTCTTCCTCCCTAATGATGATCAGCACAAACACCTCCATAATATTGCCAAATGTCCCACAGAGACAGGAAGTAAACTGCTCTCAGTAGAAAAACACGGCTCTGGGGTCATAAAATAAACATTTTCTTCATTGAAACATAACATAACGCATTGCTAAATTTAGTGATTTGCTCAGCAATTTAAAGCCTGAGCAATAACAAAATCCCCACTTCTTTCCTCTGGATTAAGATTAACCCAACAACGTTTCTCTCTGCACTGGGCTTTTAGTAATAGTAATGGTAGCCATTATTACAGATAACCTTCTGTTGCGCAGAGCTGTTACTCACTGCTAGTTCATTTTTTTACTCATGTTACAGTCCAATTCGGGTATTCCTGATTTTCCTACTGATGGTTATTGATAACTGAGATTCCAGCATTTTTGGCTCTCCAGCCTATGAATGAATGGAACATCCTCCATTCACTTAGGCATTGGGGAAAGACTGTAAATACTAAGGTTTGAATGCGCCCAGCAAAGTTCACATGCTCAACCCTCGGTATAATTGTGTTGAGATGTGAGAACTCCAAGAGGAGATTAGGCCGTGAGGACTCAGCCCTCATGAATAGATTAAGGCTGTTGCCCTGGGAGGGGTTTGTTAGCACACAGGGAGCTTGGTTTTCTCTTCTGTCTCTTGATCATGTGATGCTTTCCAACTTTCACCAGGAGACTATACAGCAAGAAGGCCCTCAGCAGACCCAAGGTCTTCCATCACGGACTTTCCAGTATATCAAATATTCTGATATAGAAGCACAAAAGGTCTAAGACAGAGAGGAAGGCACATCCTTCCTACAACCATATCAGCCTAAACTGACACATATCACTTCTCACATTTTATTGGCAAGAGATGGTCATGAAGTTCTCCACTGTGGAGATATTTCCTAGGAATAACCCCAGCCCAATGGAAGGACTGATACACAACTTCATAACTTTCTAGCTATCTGTGCCACAATTTTTAGTGGTACACACATTTTGAGGAAGCTCCATAAGTATTTCCACATAATACTATGAATTTTAAGAGCTGGGCAAATAAAATTCCAGTCACACATGTGTTACTTTCTCATGTTAGGCATGATTAGATTTGGAAAGAAACAGTTCTTCTGACTCGGGGTTTCCAACCTAGCACCTGAATCCAAGCCTCTGAGTCTCAGGTACGGATCGCTACCCCAGGAAGCGTGCACAGCACCTTCAGCTCAGATGTGGAGCCCACCAGTAAAGAGAAAAGCAGCAGAGCGATGGAGGACTCTCGCTACAGTCTGGCTGGGTTCAGATCTCAGCTTTGCCGCTCAGGGCCGCACGTGACATTAGACAAGCGATTTAGTCTTTTTGTGCTTCCATCTTCCTTGGAGACAATTGTCTTTGTGGTACTCTAAGGTTGTTACGGAGTTTAAACGATGTGATACATGTTTAGCATGTAAGCACTGTAACAAATTCTGGCTCTTGGTATTGTGCCACAACAGACAACTACCATGTGGTCTACATAAATTTACAGGATGTTCTCACTAATATAAATCACACTTCACATCTATCTATTTTGGGGCCAGTTTAGGTTTCTTCACCTTGGCCTCTTTAGAGAGAACAAATAAACTATCTCATCGACTTTGGCAGATTCGCCCTGTTCTACAGTAGAAACTGGGGGAGGCGGTATCTGAGCAGCAAGTGTCGATGCAACAGCACTAAATCCATCCCCAGGGCTGGAAGCCAGCCCCGAGAGCAAGCCCAGCTGACAGCAAGTCAGTAGAATCATGTTCATTTAAATACCAAGGGCAGCGCAGAGCATTCTGAGAGATGGAAGCAAGGTCAAATGCTTTGTGTGTTCCTCTGCCAGGTCAGCAGCCAGAAAGACACAAGCCAGGAACAGAAATCCAGCCTCTGCTGTACCTTCCTGTTCATGGTCTCAAGCCACCTTATTTTACAGACAGGAGACAAGAGAGGAGACCAGAAAAAGGGAGACCCTTATTTTATAGGCAGGTGACCAGAAAGGTCGGTGGGAAGCAGGAGACCAAGCACGTATGTACTAAAATGTGGGCCAACTGTCTTACCTGTGCTGTGCTACTTTCTGTTCTCTAATCCCACACAGTGAAGTCATAGTAACCCCCAGGCAGTGAACACAAAAAGGCCATCGAGTGTCTCCTGGTAAGGTCCCAAATTGCTCATGAAAAAGCAGCTCTTTAAATTTAAGGGATATTTTACCCAAATGGAAGGTGAGCTTCTCCTTCTTAGGAGCATTTGGCCTCATTGGTGTAATAAAACAAAAGAAAAGAAACTATTTTTCTCCCTCAACAAGCTTTGGCTAAGGATCAGAAAGATCCAAAGCTCTTGTTTCAGTCAGATGCCTGAAACTAAATACATACTGGCTTGGTGGACTCAGATGCTAAGGTTCAATGGCTTCTGTCAAAAAGATGACACATGAGAAGCTCTCCCATCACCATGGCAAAAGCATGGAGCTCGCCACAAAACCATGCTAAAGGCTTCATCCTGCCAGGGGAAGGCGTCGCCTGCAGCAGGGCAATATAAAAGTGACTCCAAATGTCAACAATATCCTTCTCCCAATATTAATATAAAAAATTCATGTGTGTTGAATCTTATTCTTTCAAGGTATAAATTTTGCTTTGAGATAATGTATAATAGTCCAAAAACAAGCTTCTCTCTGAGAAACAATCTTTGCTAAGAGAAAAAAAAATCCTCAGGAGCATGTTCTAATCTCAGTTATGTGACATTTTAGTATCCTCTGGAGGTCAAGCAAACTTCTGTTGGTAGTTTCGATCTTTGTCTATTTGTTATATTGACTTCATTGTTTTATTGAATGTGACATCATGCTTCCTGCTTCTGTCCTTTCATACTTCCCTTTATTTTACACCCATCCTTTATGGCCCCACAAAGGACTCAGTTGCTGTCACCAGAGGTGCTAATCATATTTGTTCAAATCAAAATAACCAACATCATCAAGATGTCTGGACCTAGTCTTTGAGAATCTGCTACATCTCAATGGATTGGTCCTCACATTAGATTTGCAGGGTCCTGCTAGCTTTGCAGGGTCCTTTGCACACTATCGAGACAGTCAGAATCTTGAACCAAACTCATCTGCCGAAACAGGAGGGCTCCACACAGTGACATATGTTCCTAAGGGACTTCAGAACCCAAGGGTGGGATGTGGCTGCCAGATGTGAGTGCTGGTCCTTTGGGGTTGAACCAGTGAAGAGAGGACAGATAAGCCAATCTGGGGAGCAATACGACATTTGGGTCTCCGATGGAACTGCATCAATGCAGCATGAATCTTCTATAACTACAAAAGACAGCTTTATGAGAATGAATATTTACAAATGTGTCCTTATTACATGAGTTAAGCATGCAGGCTCTGGTACCAAACTACCTGAGTCCAAATCTCAGGTTTGAGACTTGGTACAAGCTGCTTAATCTCTCCATAGTTTGGCTTCCCATTAAAAAAGTTAAGCAAGGATAGTATCTTTCCCCTATTTTTTCTATAATAATTAAGTTGATATAACACAGGGGACTGAGAACAAGGCCTGGTGTGTGATAAACAAATAATAAATGATAGATATTATTATTGATCCAATGCTATTGTTTCCTTCCTGAAAGGATCCCACAGTCTTACGCTACAATTTTTTTAGCAAAGTGAGAGGGAAGGGATCTTACTTTAATGGCTTTTACCTGGGAAAAAATTATACCTCAGTTCCAGCCTGCTTTCTACCTATTTTCTTACAGTTTCAAATGAAAACTATGCCAGTATTTAATTACAAGGGAGAAATGCGAAGCATAGCTCCTTTATAAGTATTTAAGTAATGCTTATTTTTATCTACATTTCTGTGGCATGGATTTCATGAAAGTCAAAAGTTCTCATGAAATTGCAAGATTGTAGGAAAGAGAGCCAACAATAATTTCAGAACCTTCGGGAGTATCCTTTGAATATTGCAAAGATGGACAGAGAAACAGACTCCAAAAGTAAACCCATATTCCCAGCCATGTGATGGTTTTAGTAAGAGAGAAATCTGAAAAACCTCATCATAAATCTGGCTTTAGGCTGCAATAGTAGAAGCAGGTGTCATGCCATCCTTAGCATCATCACTGCACCGGGAACAAAAACATGAGAGCTTCACAGAGGATCCTGGCAGCTGAAAGGTGGGTTATTTCTGCACGCAGGGATGGAAAGAAAAACAATGACTGTAAATGTGGTGGACAAAAACAAGTCTTCATTTTAGGCTGAAAGGACAAAATGTTGCCTGCCCTCAAACCCTAGCAGATTTAGCTGAGAGATTTTCTACCACTTCCAGGAACAACCGGTAGAGAAGTATGTGAGAATTTAGAAGTTTTCTCACAAAGAGGCTAAGATTTGTTTCAGTTCAGAAGAACCCATATAAAACCACTTCACCAAACTTGTACCTTTATAAAATTCTCAGTATAAACACAGGAATACAGAGTTATATTTGTTCAACTGTGCCACAACTAACCAGTCAAGTAAGGGCAGGGAGTCAGGACCACCATTTGGAACTTTCATTTTCATCAGACATTGGATGATATCATTAGAGTCAGGTACTGATTGCTGATACTTGGGCTGATCAAAATTGACAGCTTTTCTAAATCCTCTACCCAGGGTCTTACACATATCTGGTAAGTCAAATGAGTAGATGTCCATGAGTAGTTAGCTATACAACAATGCTTATATTATGCTTATAGCTTGCATTTCCTTTGTGAGCTATCTCTGACTCCAGGGAGTCTTCAAGGAATACCAGAGCAAGAATTATTAAAAATTTTGTTTTGAGAAACTCAGCCTATGAAAACTCAAAACAGCACCAACTTTGATAGCCAAAATAGTGTATTAGAGCATCTGTGAGCTATTGTTTTATATGCACACATGCTTATGCTTATTTAATTCGTAAAACATATTAAGTGGTATGTAATATATATATATATATATATATATATATATATATATATATATGTGTGTGTGTGTGTGTGTGTGTGTGTATGTATCAGTTATAGAGGAATAAAGCAATTATAAATAAAATGCATTAATAGGGCCGGGGATTTAGCTCAGTGGCTTAAGCACCCGCCTGGCAAGCACGAGGTCATGAGTTCAATCCCTGGTACCAAAAAAAAATAAATAAATAACTAAAATGCACTAATAAAAATGATGCACGATCACTAAAATTAAACTCAGTAGTTAGAGCCACCATCAGGCAGGGCACCAAAACATACAAACAAACAAAAATCTAGCCAGACAATTAAAAATGAGGATTAGAAAAGCTAGCACAGTGACAAGAAGAGATGGCAGCAGACATCAGCAACTTCTGTGTCTTCCCCGTTTTTGCATTTCAAGCACTTTGCAAAAGCAGCAGAATTCAAATTTAAGCTCTGATAAGGGAGTTTAGCAAGATCAATGAGTAAAAAGTGATTTGATAAACAATATAGGAAAAATTGCCTCCATCATGTTTTCATGTATTTGTGTGTGTGTTTTACATGTATTTTACTGTATAGGATGGTATCGCTAGACATGCACATGTGTGTGGGTGTAGATCTATAATTGTATATTGTATACAAACATATGTGGACATATGTATGTGCACTTAGTCAAGTAAACTAAAAGTTAATCAGTTTTATATGATGGTAAGTAGAAGAAAATAATGACTTTTCAACACCGTGTGAAATAAATAGCCAGCCAGAAAAACATTCACAAAACACCTGGAGGCCACCAGTTAATTAAAAATTGGAATATAGAATTTTCAGGAACTAAAACTGGAAAGGCCTTGATATTTACTAAACTCAGCTGGGATGTGGGGCCCTCTGCGGTGCAGACTGCTCACTGTTCTCCAAATCCACGTTTCCTTTCTCCCACTGGCAAGAAGAGTCTCCGAGTGTTGGCTGAACTCTTGGTGAAGGAGCAACATTTCCCATTGCAGCTGAGCATGGTCATTAGACTCAGTTCACTAGTAGAAGGTGAGCCTCGGTGATTCATGAACGTTCTACCTCATTTCCTTCAAGGAAAACTATCTCGTTCTATTCCCTTCTTCGTTCTTCCATGTAGAACAAAGGCATGGTTCAGCTGTGTGACTCTAGCACGTGAGGCAACCAGTGTTAAAATCTGGATACCTGGACACTCATTTGGAGTAGGCACACCTTAAACTGTCCACTGTCTCAGATCTTAACAAGAAAAATAAGTTAACCATCCACCTTGTTTGATTCACACTGATTTATGCCCTATAATAGTAACCATGTCAACATTCTTACAAATATTAGCATTTGTGTCAGTGTAGGGTTCAGTGTTGATAAGCAAGAGCACTTCTGAGGAACCTACAGAAGCTCCTGGAAATAAAATTCAAGTGAAGATACAACCTCAGTATGATTAAAAAGAAAGGACATTCTCCCCCTTCCTTTAAAAAAAATACGAGTGTTTACTCAGGCAAAAGATAAGTGATAAGCACTTCGTTGTTTCAAAAACTTCATAGATAAAACACTGAACTAAGTCATCAGCAAAACTTTCTAACGAGGTAGATAACTTATACCAAAAGCAATTTTTTTAGCTTATGAAGGAAAATGTGTTTTTTTTAAAGACAGGGTACATTATAGGCCAAGAGAAGACATAACCTGTTCTTCCTTGAAAACTTAAAAATAACTGAATTTGCCTGCTTTGACCCAGGCACTGACCTGCAGTGCTGCAGGAGCTGGGTTGGAAGAAAACCTTCCCACCTCCACAGTCCCCTGCCAGCACAGGGAGAACAGTTATAAACAAGGCAAATGAGCAGCAACATGGAATTAAAACCACCTAAGTAACTGTACACTAGAAGCATATTCTGTGGAGGTCAATGTATCAGTACAGTATTTCCCAGGGAATTAATATTTAGTATGAAGAGTTGGAATGCAATAGGATAGAGATATTTCTGAAATCAGACAGACCCACATAAACGCTGTAGCAGATATTTAAACTTCTAAGTATGAACACTTAACAGAAAGCAAAACATTTACTTAGGCAACCTTGAAGGAAAATCTCTTTTAAAAGAATAAACTTCTAATTACTCTTACCTAGATTAGAAAAGTGGGTGGAAGTACTTGAAGCTTCATAGAGAGTTTCAAAATAATCTAAAATAGTTGGTTCTCTGCAAACAGCAACTTTTCCAAAGGGAAATGTCTTTTGATTTCAGGTCAAGGTGCTGTCCTTGGTGGGGCTTTCAAATGCCCCAGGAAAAGGGAGGTCTTTTATCCTCCATGATTTCTGGCACTTCCCGAACATTCTACCAAACAATTATTCTTGTCACTGGTTTGCTCAACCATCCTTCTGCTTATCTAGGAACTCCTTGAGGGGAGTGGAGATGTAAACCAACTTATATTCAAGAAAATGGACAGAAAAGGCATACAAAGTTTAAGTCCCAGGTCCACTAAATCATAAGGTGACCTTGGGCATGTTATTTTACTTTCCAGAGCTGTATCTCTAAAATAGATAAAAATTATAAAATAAGTAGCAGTGACAGTTACATAATTGTTACCTTGCTACGTTTCTCAGACTACTATCTGGAAAAACAAAAGTGCCACATGACTGTCAAGTCAGTTTCTGACTCCATAGCTCACCCATAAAATGTTCTTTGAATAGAAAGGTGGATTAACAATATACTTGTAGTTACAACTTTATAGATGATACAGTTCTTACAAGAAAGTATTGCTTTCTAAAATAGTTAAAGCTTGTCCATGAAAACATAGCATTGGTGAAACAGCAGGATGATCATAACCCAGCAAAATTATCTATACAGCTTACAAGAAAAAAATTCTGAAATTTAGGTTTAAAATGCATCAATACTGTCTCAGAACAGTAACTTAAAGATGTGAAACTTGAAATAGGAGACAGTGTTTTTCAGACTGAGTCTTAACTTATTTAACCAAGCAAACTGACTTCTTGTTTTAAGAAACTTATTCATTACAGACAACTTCTGAAATATCCCTTCTTTTCAGACTCATCCTTTTTTAATGTTTTCTGTACACAATGATACCATCATCTATTAACCCTCATAGGTCCACTCCTGTGGGAAGAGGGACTTCCAACCCTGTGTATTCCAATTATTATAAAAATAAAACTTCTCCTCTTTGCTCTTTTGCTCTGGTTGTTTGTGGTATCTGACACAGCCACCATGTTACCCCTCAGCCACACCACGTGCCTTGGAACTGATTAGGGACTGAAACCTCCACAAACTGTGAGCTAAATAAACCTTTCCATTCTTCAAAAAATGAAAAAAAAACTTCAGTTGTAAATACAAAGTTTCTCAAGAAAAGTACCCAAAAACCTGTTTGTATCTTCATTGTGTCAATATATAATACAATTAACCCCTGTATCTACACCCATGGATTCAATCAGCCACATCCAAAATGTAGTTAGATCTACAGTGACTACATCTGTACTGAAAATATACAGGCTTTTCTTCTGGTTCTTATTCCCTAAACAACACAGTGTAACAACTACTTACAAAGAATTCTCACTGTATTGCATTATAAGTAATCTCTGGATGATTTAAAGGATACAGGACAATGAGCTAAGGTCATATGCAAGTGCTAAATAATTTTACATAAGACATTTAAGCAACCATAGATTTTGGATTTGAGGGGTTCCTTTAAGTAATGCACCATGAATTTAGAGGTATATTTATACTACCAAAACTTTAATATTTTCATTCTTTGAAAACTATTTAGAATGCCTTCCCATGTGGAAAATTCATATGAGCACCTGTCAAACACACAGGACCCCGGCCCCGGAGTTTTAGTCTTTCCCAGAAGCAGTAGCTGTGACAAGGAGTTGAGCACAAGTAATTTGTTTTCTTTTGGAATTAGGTTGGGATGTTGATATTTATGAATGCATGAGACCAAAATAACTCCAAAGATCAATGAGAAAATGCTTCCTGGCATGGTTTACACATTTGTAAAATAAACTGAGAGAAAATTAATGTTCTTATTCTCTTTCACTACAAATCCAATGCTTCAACTTCAAAGTAGTTCCGGAAGTCTCCTGTTCCCAGAACCTTGTCCTTGGATTTCCCATATCAAAGAAGTCTTGACAGTCACACATTTTACTCAGTGACACTTTGTTTTGCCTCATTAGTTCAACAAACATTCACATGGTTTTTATGATACATAACTGAGAACTTGGAGCAAGAATATCAGCCGTGTGATTATTGTCTAATATAGTCCATCTTATTTACATGCTCCATATAAAATGCTGCTATTTATGTTTTTCTTGGAATTGACCCTGGGAAGTGGCAGAATGATGGGAACTATTGTCTGACCCTTCTACACAATATCAACACTGAATACCTGCCTTTCAGTTTTATTTAATTAGTGTGAATTTTATAACTGTGCAGGTAATGCTTGTTTCTCATCTCATTGTTTCTGTCTCCCTCCTCCTCTTTCCCCTCCCCTCTAGACCCCCCTCCCTTCCTCCTGACGGTGAGGTAGGACTAAGTTAGGTTCCGAACTCTGAAGTCTCCCACACTTAGCTAGATTCATCATGAGAGCCTACAGCACTTCTGCGTATAGCAAAGAGACAAAGAGGCACTTTAAACATGCCGGTTGAATTCATAAAAAAAACCCAGAACTACATGTTTAATTCTTCATTAAGAAGTGATCATCTTCATAATCTCAGTCCTTCCTCTTAACTCTTCCTGAATGTACTTTAAAGAATAGCTTGAACACAAAAGTCTGTAAAAGGATTGCTATATTTGGCTAATTTAATATGCCCGGGCCAAGTTAACCCCTATAGCCTTCATACACAATAACAACAAATGTTATTGTTTTACACCACCAAGTTTGAGGTAGTATGTTACTCAGCAACTGATAACTAGAACAGGATGTGCTTTATAACTAAACACTGCTCTGAAGACTTCATAGCAGCTTAAAATATTCATGACTGTATTTTACAAAGGACATGCAAAAAAATGAAAAAAGGATGATCATATTCCGCAAATGTGAGAAATTGTGTCCTTGTTTCAAATCCCTCTAGGGACTGGATTTCCAAACCAGTGCTTTAAGTCCATTTGACTGCGCTTCCCTCAGACAGGAGGTCAGGCACTTTGAAGAGCTTTGCCTCTATAATGAACAGAGCTGCTCCTCTTGACGCATACGCAGCGTGATGTGTATTTGCTATGTCGGTTCTGTCAAACCTTGATGCACGGTGCAGCCCCACACAATTCCACCTGCGTGTGGTCAGCCCCTTCCCTTCTCAGACCAAGTGGGGGCCACTCACTGGACTGGGTGAAGGGAATGGGAGGAGGTTTTCCAAATTGACAGGGCTGCTGTCATTTCTAATTCAAAACTTTAGAAGTAAATTTGGCGGCTGTTCTACTTTCTGAGAAATACTTCCTGTTGTGCTGGATTACTATTCTTCTATTTTCTGTCTGATGAAAAAAATAATTTAAGAAATATTTGTACAATATCTCACATATTTTTGCAACTATTTCTTATCCTAGAGTTTAATGAGGTCGTTTTCTCCAGAAGGAAGCCATTCACAAGAACTATTCTGATTCTAATATTGCATTCCCTCTGCTAATATTTTTCTTATTTTTTACATTATTCCTTAGCTGATATGCAAGGAAGTTGACTTTTTAAGAGGGGCTTTAAAATCTTGAAATGCACAGTAAAAAGCTATGGAGGTGGAAAGAAGAAAGGAAAGGACAGAATATAATATGATAATTACAAGAGCTGCAGTACTGTAATCTAACTTTGGGAATATTATGGTAGACTTTTAGGATCTTTCTCAAACACACTCTGAGGTCAGGGCTGGGGTATAGGAGCTTATCTATGAAATGTAATCCAAGGAAGTAGTGACAGGTGAGGGAACATGGAAGTCAGGGAAGAGAAGAAGTCAAAATAATCAATAAATGGACAGCTGTTAGTGGTCATGGTGGAGTGGCCAATTGGGGAATCCTGGAAGACAGAAAAGAACATGCCTCAAATCTGTACTCAATTAAATCAGAGGGACTGGGGCGTTTTTGACTAAATCTCATCTGTAATTGCTAGAGGGCTGCTTCTACGGGTGTTAATTCCCTGATAATTTCAGCCTATCCAGTATATGCTGAGAACATTCAGGAGGCCAGAGAAATCCCCTTGAGAATCACAAATACTTGCAACAGGAAGCCAATAGCATACAGAGGCTGAAGAAATATCACAGAGATAATGTCATATGCTATGGTAACCAAAGTCCTCTTGTATATCATGTTCAGGATATGCGAACATACGGGAGAGGTCTTAATTTGGGATTATGACTAATTTGGAAACATTTTGATGACTTGGTTGACACAGTTTTAGACCATGTGCTATCATCTAAGCATTTGATCCTGTCCCAGTGCAGTTTTTTAATATGTGATTTTATCACAACTACAGAGTTTTGATAAAATATTTAAACAAACTTCAGCCCTCTTTGGCATGCTATCAGAAGACTACTCATTAACCTACACCAAACACATAGGCAGCAGAACACAGAAATTTCTGTGAGGAAACAGAGCACTGAAAACCAAATCTACAAAGCTCCTGGAACATGACAATAAGAGATTTGATGAATAGCAATTAGGTGAAGGCAACTGGGCCTCCTGGTTTAAAATCTGTTTTGGATCAGAATTTTTCTCACATGTGCGTAAACTTTGCTATTAAAAAAAGGAACATGTACACATCCACCCAAAGAAAAACTATGAAAGAAGATAGCTTTGAATGTTGTTAGTATTGTGAACTATCCTTTTTGAATCCTGCAGAATTAGTTTGCTATATGGATGATTTAATTATGTTTGCTAATAGAGAAGCACAGGCTGATGGGTAGATGTGGCAAACATTAGAGACAGGAAACAACTGCAAATGGTTATGTTTTTCTTTCTTTTCTCCTTCCTCCCCCTTCTTACTTTCTTCTTTCTTTTTTCCTCACTTCCTTCTTTCTGTTTTCTTTTCTTCTTCCTTTGACTTCTTTCCTTCATTTTCACCAATATTAAAACTATTTTTTTGTTAATGGGGTTCCAAACCCCTTGACAATCTGTGACTGGATAGCAGAGAAGTTATTAGATGTGAACTGGGTGAGTGTCAGGACAAAGTCAGGGTTGCAAAAAACACACCCCAGGGAAAGCTAGTTTCTCCCATGCTTGGTGATCACTGAGGAGAAGTTCTTTTTCACCTGAGTAATGTACCAACCATAGTGTCACAATAAGGGCTAGAAAAGTGTGAACTTTCTTTCCTTTTTGGGTATGGGAGGTCAAGTAAACTGTTCAAGTCAGCTTAGGAGTAGCGGAGGTAGGGTGCATAAATGGACTCAGTTCATCTCCCTCTCTTATAGTTTACCTTCAAGGAGTGGAGTCTAATTTCCACCTCTTGAACCTGGCTGCTTTGTGATATTCTTTGGCCATCAGGATGCACCAGAAGTGACACACGGAACCTACACCTCAAAGCTTCAGTCTCTTCCATTCTGCTTCAGGGCCTCACACATCATCCCTGTGAACAAGGTGGGCTAGCCTGCCAGGTGATGAGACACACATGATGGAGTCACTGTCATCACAGCTCACCAGGCAACACATGAGTGAACTTGGCTATGACTGTCCAGTGGATGCCTGCCCAAGTCTCCAACTTACAGAAACATGAACTAAAGAAATGCTTCTTGTCGTAAGCCACTGAGGTTTACCAACTTGCTATGCAACATTATTTGGCAATAGATAATTCAGTATAAGGTGTGTCTTCAACAATAAGCTTGGATAGTGACAAGGTGACTCTATGACCAATAGTTTTGTACCTTTAAAAATGGTTTACTGCAAAACTAAGATGCATATGCATGTGTGCCTATCTAACATACGTTCATTTTATAAAAGGTATGTAAAGTAGATACAGACACAAAACAGCTAAATAGACTGCTTGAAGTGAGTGGGAGGGATTAAACATGGAAAAGAGTAGTGAAAATCATATCTTTGCTCAAACAACAAAAAATAAGGGACTTATAAAAACAAGGAGAGAGTACAACTGAATGGATTATAAATCATTTTTGAATAATAATTGAAAACATGACTATAAAAGTACACACAAGATAAATATCCCGTTGGTCCAATCGTGTGTTATTTTCCCAGTTTTTACCTGACCCTGTGGTTTGAATGTGTCCCTCCAAGCTCATATGTTGGAAACTGAATCCCCAATGAATGGATTAATGCCTGTTATCAAGGAAGGGGGCTGGATATTGTGAGACTAGGTTCCTCACAGAAGGATGAGAACATGCTCTTTCCCCTCTCGGGGGTCCTCCTTGTCTTTCCGCTATGGGTCTGTACAGCAAGGAGGTGCTGACTGCATGCGGTCTCTCATGCTGTGGCTCTCAGTATCTAGAACTCACAGCCAAGCAAATGTCTTTGCTTTGCAAATTACCAGTCACCAGGTTTCTGGTCAGATAGCACAAAGCAGACAGACACCTCCTTTTCAAGAAACACAATATTGTCATGGAAACTCACAGAATAAGTACAGAAAAAAGCAGAGTGTGCTTAGATAACAGTAATAGTAAAGCTCTGCCAATGGCAATTAATGAACAAACTTTAATTGTGCATATACTATGTGCAAGGTATTGTGTTAAGCATTGGGAACCCAAAAATAAATGATCCCCAACCTTCTCCTGGTTTCTGGTGGATCTATATAACTGAGAAACAACATGATATGGATGATTAATTTTTTTAAAATGTGTAGGCAGTTTCTATAAAATAACATTTAATTTACTCTACTAATAGTGTTCTGAGGTAAAATGTTCAAAAGACCTAAACTTCTTTGTATCTACACTTCACTAGTCAAAATGGTCATAACTCACCTACATTACATTAATTGCAAGTTTTTAAATCTCCTTTGCCCAGAAAAATCAAAGTAGGAGTTAACAATGACTTTAATACCACCATGGTCAGAAGGAAAAAGGCATTTTTTACATGGTTTAAGGACTTGAAAAAGTCCTAGAGTTCATATAGGGTCATAAACTGTAAATCATTTTAACATTTGTTTTTAATAAAAGCCTAGTAGAAATATTAGGAGGTATCACAGAAAGTCTGGTTATAACTGTCATTTTATTCATGAATTCCAAGCTCAGTACTGGTTTTTATATTCTTACACAGACATTGAGATGCTTGATAAACTTCAACATAAGGAAAAAAAGAAAAGACACTGTTTTTAATGGACTCTCAATGAAAGAGAAACATGACCAATTGTTCTTGAAAGGAAATATAAAATAAAAATAACAAGGAGAGCCTTTTTATTTTTCATTTTTTTTTTGCAGGAATACCAAAGCAAGTCTTAACAGGGCCTACGCAGCAGCACAGGGGTCAGTGTCCAGGAAGGAGCCCTTTAGACTAAAAGCCAGTAGTGGCTGGGGAGCCCTGCTTGCACAGCAAGTTTCAGACCTGTTTCAGCGAGGGCAGGCAGAAAGCTTGCTGTGAATCCCGGGTGTGTAAATATGCAAATAAGGGACCCAGATTGCCCCCTTCAGATCGTAGCCCCCTCCCATCTTCAAAAAGAGCATAGTATTTTCTGAAGTGGAGGAAGGCTGTTTTAAACTAAAAGGAGACAGACAAGTAAGGTTAAAATTGTAAAGTTTTGTTGTTAAATGGAATAGCATTTTAATATTTATCTTCACAATGAACCAAGTAACCAAAAACCTTGATAATCTGAAACAAGAAGAGTCAACGATGATTACTGAAAGCATAGACCAACAGAGCTGGAAGAGCCTCTTACTTGAAGCAGCTTTCACCAACACCAGGTTGGGCGCTGAGCTCATCTTTACACAGCGAAGCTGACCCGAAGCGGGAAGTAAGAATGCCTCAGGGTTTGCATTTTCATTGCACAGTCCTAGGACTCTGCAGGGTCTTCATTTCTATAGAGCTGCCTGGCACTTGGAGATAAAGTTACTCAGTGTGCACCTGGCTTGTGGACTGGAGACCTGGTCAGCACACTCCTCTGAGTGGGGCAAGACTGACAGGAGCTGCCAGGAGAAATAGTATCACCCAGCTCAGGCTGTGGACCTCTAGAGTCAGCCACTCTGGCAGGGGCCTGGGCCTGTGGTTTAACAAGCGCTCCTGTGTACTCTATTTCCTGGAACGCTTCAAATCCACCCACATCCCATTACTGTGCTTTGATGTGCTTCAGCCTCTACTGCTACTCCCTTACAATTTTCTCACAGCCTGCCTCCTACCTCTGTTTGCCCTTTCGCTCTTTCTTTCATTCAGAATTTATTGATGCTATGTGTTTGAAATATATTTTAAAAAACAAGGAATTTTTATCTCGTGGGACTTGCAACCTAGTTCGTGGGGGTGTACGTAGTGGACTGGGTATAGATTGAAAGCAAGCAAAAAAGAAAAATCCATAAAATACAGTAAATGAGAAAATCCTGTGGGCTAGATCATGATAAACGCTGTGGCGGGATTGAAAAAAAAAAAAGAGTGCTTGTATCTCTGATAGGGATGGGGGATCTATACTAACTGAGCTGCTTTAATCCTCCCAATGAGACCATTTCGTAAATGTAAAAAAGAAATTCAACTTCTTACAACCTAAGTGTTAGTGGAGAACATCCAAGCCAGGTCTTTCTGCTTCCTGGTTTTGGTCTCTCTTCATGTCACTGCAGGTACAGCTTTCATTCCTTGGAAAAACAGACTCTAAGACAGAAATTTGTATACATGCATTTATTAGGGAATAGTTGTGGGATTAACACCAAGACGAAAGAGAAGGGAAGGAAAGAAAAGGGAAGACTAGGGAAGGATTTTGCATCAAAATCAGAAGTTAGGCTGTGACATGGTTGCTAAACAGGTCTCAGCCAACCTCACCGAAGCTCTGCATTGAGATGGTTGTACAGATTCATCCTCACTTGGGATGAGCAGGCCGTGTCTGGTATACCAAAATCCACATCCATCAGATGTGTATGGTATAAAGAGGGTGTAACTATAGGCAAGACAGCCCTCCCTAGGCCAGGCCAATCCTTAGAAAGGGATGATCAGTAAAGAATTATGAACCATGCTTACTACCTTCAGGAATGGTGAAATCATTAATTTTGGAGGGAGAAGGATAAAGGATGTGAGACTGAACACAAAAACCAATGTCTTTGAGTTTTTTTGGGATCCTCCATCCCAGAATATTCAGTAATGACGCCTTCCCACAGGATGCCCAGCGAATGTTGATCTTCAGCTCCAGCACTTTGTAGAAGCAGTGTTGAAAATATTACTGTGCCTTTGCATGGAGATAGTCCACTCTGCCAGATATCACTAAAGCATGTAAATGCTTATTCAAGGCAAGTAAAACTGCCAAGATTAGAAATGCTTGTAACTGGAAGTAAGTAAAAGAAATTAATGTTGCTGAATAGTGTCCAATCCCTTAAGAGCTTGCAAATGTAGTCAAGATTGCATATCATTGGAAAAATTGGAGTAAAACTGCCAGTGGGTATGGTCACTCTGCAATCCACAAATGATCATAGTTAACAGAGTAAATATTTAATTCCATCAGTTGAAATTGCCTTTTGCCCCAGCATCTGACTTCGACAGCTCTGAGAGCTTAGACAAACACCCCAGACTCCTTTGGCCTGCCTTGTGCTAACTCTACCTTAGCTGGTTGCCTTGGGACAGAAACCCAAGAAATACACAGCAATAGCGGGAAACAAGAAATTTAGTGGAAGTAGGAAGAGAACAAAATTATGCACTAAGACTTGGAAGGGATCTTAAAGGGAGAGAAAGACTACTGTATTCTTCTTCATAGAGGAGGAAATTAAGTTCTAGGACCCAGAGAGGAAGGTTAAGTGGCTTTCCCCAAGGTCACATTCTTAGAGCTCTTGATTTGTAGAGTCCTCTCTCTTCTGCACCTCACAGTCATTAGAGATGTGTGCTGCTGGTTCTTTAATGCATCAGCTTAAGTGGGTTGAACAATATTTCTCAGAATTTCTGACTAGCATGGGTCATAGGAGCCATTCTGCAGAAGACTGAGAATAAGGAAGTAAGCAGCAGTTACTGTATGGATCTTTACACAGAAAGGTCCGGGTTAGTGTCCATTGTCACTTATTTGATGGCTTACACATATATGGCATGAAATCTTCCAATCCTTGCTCATCTTCTTGGTTAAGCATCTGGTGAGCCCCATGGTGAAGCATGCCAAACCTGCCTGATTCTTGCTCAGTCCATGTTTTGTAGATATGCGGACAGACAGGAGCTGCCATCTGTTCTTGGGGGTCCTGCTCAGTCTCCTGAGCTCCAGCTCATCCTTCTCTTTCCAACTTCATGTTTGTTTTCCTTTCTCTGCAGACTTTAAGCTCCACACTCAGATGTGAAGAAAGCAGACTTACAAAGATGGTTTAACAGCTCCCGAAATTGCATAAAGCAAAACCGTGCAGCAAATCCTTTCCAGTGGTTCTGCGTCTCTAACTGAACTTGACTGAAGTAAAGTGCTAGCTGCTGGTAAAATCAGTGCTCACAGCCAGGCCTGGAATCATAGGCATGGCCTACTTCTTCCCCCATCAGACCCAGGTCACTAACCTCTCATCTGTCTCATCAACGATCCTCATCTACCATTTCCAAATGGAAAAGTGATACTTTTACTTTTAAATTTTAATGCTTTTAAAGCATTTTGCTTGCTCAAAAGTTTTACCACTGCTTAGTAATCAAATGGTAGCTAGTATTTATTCATACCACAGTTGAAGAACAGTGCAGTGCATTTTGTGTATGGTAATTCACTGAACACTTAAAGCAACCTTGCCATAGTACTGCTTTTGGGCATACAGGGAAACTAAAAGCTGTATAATCCATCCAAAGTCACCAAGCAAACTAAAGCTATATAATCAACCCAAAGTCACCAAACTCATAACCACCAGAACCAGCTTGGTTGACCCACTCTTAGCATTATAGTGACTCTTACTAAGAGATTTTTTTTAACTTTGTTTTCTTGCATATAACATTTACCATCATCCTCATTTCCCACCAATAAATACCTCCATTACTCACTTCCTTTCACAGTTTACAAGACTGAATGCCAAGCAACAAAAATAAAGAGCTGTGTTGATACCTGATACGAATGCCCTACCATCTCCCATTATCACAACAGGCTTTACTAATCCATGACGAGACTCATTCTAAATCTTCCTGGTTAGGATTCTAAGGTTGTTCTCAATACACTACTAGTGGATGGCTGTTACTATTGGAATAAGAAGACAAAACTGAAAGTGAAGATCCTTTTCAGATGTGAGGGAGGATAGTGTTGGTAGAGACAAAGAAGTGGAGAAGAGAACCATGAGTTAATCAAGACATGAAACTCACTACACACTAAGTCTACTTAGGGAAATATAAATAAGTATAGAACATTGTTCCTGACATTAAAGTGTTTCTACTTTGTTATACCAACAAGACATTGTGTGTGTGTGTGTGTATACACACACACACACACACGTAGCGTCAAAAATAGGGTGAATGTTTATAGATATGTATATAAATGTACATAAACATTTATATAAAGGAGTATAAAAGTGTTGAACAATGAACAACAGACATTAGCTATCCAGGGTAGTGAAAATCGGAAGTGAGCTTTGAGAAACATTTACAATTTGGAGAGAAAAGTGGAAAAATATCCTCCAAAAAAGAGCAATGATATATGTATAGATTCTGATGACAAAAACAAGAAAATCAGGGCCAATGAGCACAGGTAGGGTCTGAAAGGAGAAGACAGAGAATATGAAGTGAATATTAGAGCTTCAGGATTCTGGCTCTTGAGTTTTATGCTGTATTTGACAAAATTTCATATACAGTCAACTCTCCACACCAATGAACTCTGTATCCATGGATACAACCAACCACAAAGCAGAAGTATCTGGAAAAATACTGCACCTGTACTGAACATGCATAGCCTCCTTCGTTATTATCCCTACAATACAGTAAAATTATTTACCTGACATTTCTGTTGTATTAGCTATTATAAATCATACAGAGCTGACTCAAAGCAGACTGCAAAATGTGTACAGGTTATGGGCAAATGCTGCAACATTTTATAGAAGGGACTTCAGCATTCTCACATTTCCTATCCATGGGATTCTTGGAATCCATCTTCCACAAATGCTGAGGGATGACTGGGTGTGAGTGTGTTTATACACATATTCTTATACAAGGTGCACTGCCTTCACGCCTGCAATTCTTTGTTCCTACCACTATTCAAACAATTGATCACTAATGCTGTCAGTTCCTCCTAGGAGGGACCTTGTGCTCTACTAAAAGCCACGGAGATATTAGCCACTGCAATCCAAGGACCTGTAAAGGGTTTGGCTGAGCCAACTTGCTTGCTCTCACCTTTGCTGTCTGTCACCTCCAAGAGAACATGCTCAGGCCAGCAAGCAAGACAATGAGACACACATGCCTCAGTTGTCCTCTCCCAAACAATAGTCAACTGTCTGGAACAGAAATGCCATTTGAGCACTGTCTATACAGGTGAACCAGAGATTTCTGAACAACTTCACTTAATTTGAGGAGGTCTGTTATGCAGAACTATTTTGCAAATATACAATTAGTAAGAGTTCCCTTCAGTTATAACTTCGTATTTTTAAAAAATACTAGTGCTTTCTGTCTTAAAATAAGATTCATGCTATAGACAGGTTGAGAAGCCACTGAGAGAAGCAATATTCTTTTTCTCTAAATAGAAAAAAAATCGTTCCCTTTCCTTTCACATTTCATTAAAGATGAATATACATAAATGTTGATATACATAGTAGTAAACATAAGTAAATAAAGAGTTGTACTTCTTCTGTGACTATAAACCCTGATATTTTGGAGGGAAGAGCCACTCTTAATACGGTCACATTTTTGAACACATGAAAGCAGACCTATGGTTGTGGTCATTTTTGTCTTTTCCCAGAAAAAGGTTTTTGGCTCCCAGGAGCTCTGGCATATTGCAATGACCCAGGGTGAGGATTTCTCCTCCCTCTGTATGTGTTAAAAGGTCAGAAGATGGAACGAGTGAGAATTATGCCCTCTCAAGTGGGGCAGGGAAAGAAAAGGAGTAAAATGTTAAAAAAAAAAGTTGTATCTTATTTTTTCCTTTTCCATATTACTCTGAGGTGGGGAATGACTCTTGTTTCTGTCTCATACAAGAAGAGTTGTACTCCTTGAACACAATGCAGCTGGTTTCAAGGAAGCAAAACACTGCAATAGCCACCACCTAATCACAGGTACCCGAGTACCCGCATGCAAATTCTTCTTAGAGACGAGTGATCATTAGCTCCACCTAAAGATGGGCACCTGGGTCTCTCTGAAGGTCTGCTGAAGGCTTCTCCCAGGCTGATGTGGTAGAGGAACAGGAAGACAGGTGTTTGAGTGCAGTTCTGACCTGATGCACAGACAGCTCTGGAGCTTGCAGCACACTGCAGAGCTGTCCTTACTGGCAGTGACAGGACAGGCTTGTTGGCTGGAGGTTGTGGAGGACGGTGTGTGTGTGGGAGATCCGACCTGTAACTTCCCAGGCTAGACTGCTTCCAATGACTAAAGCTGGTTCTTTGAGAAGGAGGCAGCTGTGAACCTTCAGAATCAATCATTGTAGTGGCTGCACTCCAGATGGACAGGCAGATGAAGGAACCTGGATGGGAAACGCACAGGGTCTCCTACAACTCACAGTTCCTGTACATGAAAGCAGCGTAGATTTAGAAGCTGAATGGTGAGCACCCAGAGGGGCATCACTGAGAAAGAAACTCTGAAAGCAAGTGGAGATCAGGACTCATTGTCCTGGGAATATATTCCTTAGGGTCTTTTCCATGCTCAAAATACACTCCCACATCCAAACATGTGTTTCTGCCAGTTTTGTGATATGGACCAACCTTAATGTTAGAGCAGCAATCAACAGTCACCTTAACATGATTGTGTGTTTCATCAGTCATCACCTCCTTACCATCCTAACTAAGTTCAAGCGGGAATTGAGAAGAGCCAAAGCTTTAGTGAAGGCAGAAGATTATTCGAGAGGTAGAGGGAGCATCTCTGTGCTACTCCAAGAGCTCTTGGCAGCATCAGACAGACCACCATCTGAGAGAGGACGCACTCCTTAGAGATAAAACCAAGCTCACCTTGAGAAAGGATTATCAAATGCCACCCAGTCCACCATCTGAGAGAGGACACACTCTGAAGAGATAAAACCAAACTCACCTTGAGAAAGGAGAGGATTATCAAATGTCACTCAATCAAAGACACAACCATGCATACTTTTTCTCTCTTTTCCAGAAGGTAAGACAGGTCAAAGTGAGGACTAAATGATCTATTTTCCAACTCAATTACACCCTTACTGACCACATGGAACTGAAAATGAAGCCAGTGTTTTTTGGAAGCACTTGTCTTCCTTCAGGGACCAAGACACTAAGATAAATACCTGAACAGAATAGATACATCCTCACAGTTTCCAATTATTGCTGATTGAACTGCCACGAATTATATCACTTTTTCTTAGTTTGTCACCCTAGATTTTGTAATGAAAAACTTTAATTTTACAAGATTTCTTTTGACGTAAAATTTATAAGCAATGAAATGTACACATCTTAAGTTTATTTTTATGAATTTTGATGAAAGCACTAATATAACCCAAACCCCTTTCTTTGTGGGCCATGTGAATCACTGCAGTCAATCTTGGCGCTTGGCATCCAGAGGGGACCACTATCTCTTGCTTCCACCGTAGGTTAATTTTGCTTATTCTCGAAGTTCATCTAAATGTAAAAGATTTCTTTCTCTCAGCACCATGCCTTTGAGGCTCATTTGCAGGGTTGTGGATCTCAGTACTTCACCTTGTAATGTTGCTAAGTAGTATTCATTGGACAGATTTAAAATCAAACATTTCCAAGCATTTGCTCTGACTGCTAATGCTCTTAAAATTCTTATTTAGATTAGCTACTTTTTTTAAATCATTATTTTTTTTGTAAGTATTCCTAAATGTATAGGGCAAAAATTTCCCAATACAGAGATCTGGAGAAAAAAACAAAAAACTTCCAGAGGTAAATTTTCATTCATTTTTGTTCCATAACAAAACTTCAAAAACAAAATTCTCTAATTCTATCACTGGAAACTACTTAAAATATAGCAAGGAAGCAGAGAAAACCATGCTATAGATTTCACTGTAGACGTTTTATCTTTAACACTCATTGCTGGCCTAAGAAACCAATCAACCATATTGTCAGTTTTTAGGCAGAACAGTACCAATATAACCTAAAGAATAATTCCCCTCGGTGTTTTCTTTCTGGCAAACTCCCTTAATTGGCTAGCACACTAATCCCTTTCTTAGAAGAACACTTAGCACTGGAAATGTGTGAGGCAAACACAAAAATACAAGCCCTGGTTTGGTATGCAAATCAGCACCATGGAAACAGGCCTGGCACAGCTGAGCTCAGGGCCACAGGCAGGGAGCAGATGAGCTATGGATCAAAGCCTGAAGAAAACTGCTGTCAACAGGATTATGGATGCAGACTGCTTCTCAACCTGGATTCCTTTTATTCAGGACTGGGAGACTTACATTTGACACTTCAGTGGACTAAATCGACATAGGGCTTCTATTTCTCATTTATAGCCCCAACTAACAAGCTATTTACGATACAGACATCTGTGTGTGATATTAATTTACTGATTCCAGCCAAAAGAAATATATTTATAGAGGTCTTCAAAGCATATGTTTTCTTATTTGAATAATAAATGAATGCTTTTTTATGTACCCATTATGCAGGCCTAGGAATTCTCTTGTCCTTGGTTCTGTTTCCAAGATCTTTGTGGTCTAGTAAGGTCACAGGTATCCTTTTGAAAGGAGAAGATTTTCCTCCTAATGAAAGCAAAAGTTCAAACCCGTGCATGGTGATAGAAATTGATGTGATTGCCTCTAGGGTAGTAAAGGTCCACTGGGAAAAGTATGAAGAGACTTTCCATAGTGATAGATGTGTTCTTCTTTTGGTCTTGATGATGGTGACATTGGTGTATACATCTGTCACAATTGACTGAGCTGCATGCAAGATTTGTTCATTCTACTAGTTGTAAATTTACCTCTGTAAAGTGCTAAAAAAATAACATTATTCTGAGGGCTCAACAGGCTTCCCCAAAGAAGTCAATGACTCAAAAGAAGACAGGACGACTTGATCTACCAACAATAGCTAAAAACCGCAGGGAAGTCACACCAGAACCAAAGGGATCCTTGAATGGCCACCATCATCCAAAGCTGACACAGAGTTGATAGCCTGTCCTGTCCCTTACATTCTGTGAGATTCTTTTTGCTCTAAGAATCTTCCCAGGCCCCTCGTCCAGGTAACTGACTCCACGCAGATAATCCCATGCATAGCCCAAGACATGCAAAAGGTTCACCTTGCCACCACCTGCCCAAGACAGAAGAGGAAACGCTTGGATACTTCACAAGGCCAGGATGGCCTGAGAGAAAAGCCTCCCACCAGCAAGGCTAGGTGACCTCTAGATTAAACCCGAATGAAAATACAGCTGACAAACCTGCTAAGGCTTTACCAGTTCTCGGCCCATCTCTAAAAATGTTAAGGAGCACTTGTTAATTGTGTTCCCTCCCAGGTTTTCCTTACTCCTATTTGTTTTTTCTTTCAAGATCAATTACATGTCAAGTTCATCCTAGAAGTAGCACAAACACCAAAATTTATAGATGAAGAACCCAGGTTTGGACCATTTTAACTAATTATCAGTTGCCTGAGACAAACCCAGGTGATACCCACCAACCATAGGTTTTTTTTTTTTTTAAGACAGATGGCTCTATTCTGCTAAAGATGCCACCAACCCCTCTCCACACCTGGCTTTAGGTTCTATGATCAAACTCCTAAACCGCTTGAGGAATACAGAAAGATGAAAGGCATCTGTTCACTTCAGACTTAACACATCGTTGGGCTATCTTCTAGCTGTGAATTGTGAAGTTATTTCAGGAAAACGGTCCAGTGGAGCGGACAGACCAGCAGCTGGGAGCCATATGCCCAGCAACCCTGTCACCAATGGGACCGGGGCTCTGGACCTGTGCAGACTCTCTTCCTCCCCCATCACCTTCCATGTGTCCAAAATAAAAGGGTGAGAAAATGCTGTGGCTCTCAGCTCTGAGAGTCTACGACCTCATGGAAACTATTGGCCTAATGCTTGTTATTCCCAATGATACTTGGCTTCATAAATATATGCATATAGTCTACGTAGATGCTAATTTTAAGTCACCAAATTTGAAACTTTCTAATATGAATAAGAAAGAATAAGGAGTTTATATCTGGGATTTGAAATGAACAGTCCATTTGAAATGGATAGTAGCAGTGTAATGCTAATGCTCATGGGCTTTATCATTATCATTATTATTAATAATACTGACAATTACATTGAAGTGGCATGATCAAAAAGTACTGATGCAGCTCTAAGCTCATGGATCCTACCTGCGTTAAAATTCCATCTCTTTCACTTACTAATCATGTGATCTTGGGTAAGTTATATAAACTCCTGTTTATCAGTTATTTCATCTGTTAAATGGGAATATTAATAGTATTTGACTCACAAAATGATTAAGAAGGTTAAATCACTGAATACTTGCAAAGAATATAAATTACTTGGCAGATGGTAAGTGTTTATCAAATAATAAATTAAAACCAAGTGTTTTGCTCAGAAAAAAATTTGAACTTTCAATCTTTACTTTCTGGCTATGAAAAACTGTTCCTTTTCTGAAAAAAGGTATTATGTATAAACATTCATAGCTTTTGCTTGTTCAACTCAAAGTTTCTCGATTAACTGCTTTGATGTTTAAAGTCTCCCATAATGCAGACAATAAATAACTAGAAAAGACATAAACTACAACAAGCAAAGTACACGTGTTCTTAACTAACAGCATAATCAATGATTAACAGGGTGGGGTAGGGGATAGTGTGAGAGAACTGCTGGATCAAAACAACAAAACAATACCAAAGGAAAAAAAAGGGCAAAACTCCATTAGCACTGAAATAGCATCGAAATGCTAAAGAGTAGTCAGGTGTCTGACAGATTATTCCAATTGATAATGTGTAGTAGATCAATGGATCGATTAATTAATCAACCAGTTTTACTTTTGCAGAGTCAGTGTCTCCAGTCCATCTGAAATGGACAAAAGAAAGAGAAGCCCTTTCAGCTTCATTTTTATGGAGCCAATTAAAACTGAATGCAGAGACTAAAAGCCTTTTAATTGAACCCTCAGAATGTCCCTGTCTGCACCCACACGTGCCCACTCCCTCCACCCCAAAGTCTCAGGCATGCTGCCTTTACAATAAATCCTATTTTTAACCACTGAAACATGGAAGCTTTTGTCAATTCTATTTGGAGGCTGCAGAATGCCAGCTAAATGTCCCATTTTAAATCATCCCTCACCAGACCTGACAGTTGGAAATACTTAGTTCTGCTCTGCTGCCATTGTGTTTCTCAAGTCATTTGAATGATTTAAATCAGAGATAAGTATTTGCAAATGAGCTGAAAAAATAATGATGTGTCTGAAAACTCCAAACAGCCTTGTTAAGAATGCACTTGGTCCTAGCTTAATTCTTTGGAATCTGGTTAGTCCTTGTAAATCACGGCAGCACTTATGCCCTGATGATAATATTTTGTGGTTCAACTTTTAAAGATTCACTGCTTTCAAAGAGAACACTTTATAAAAGAAGAAAGACTTGCTGAAAGATTCCTTAAGCTCTTCACCTATAAAGTTGAAAATTATACAAGAGACAGTATTTTTAATAAAATCACATCTTATTGAGTGTCTACAATGTGTCATCACTAGGCTGATTATACCACAGAAATGATCTCAATTCCTAAGAGGGTCTAAAAACAGAATCATTAGCCTTGCGTTACAAGTGAAAAGACTAAGGATTTGCCCAAAGTGCCAGGAAGACCTAGGGTTTAATCTAGAACTTGAGTAAATCTAGTTAAAAAGAAACATGTCTCTTACTTATGTTTGACTTGAGTACCAGATTCCAGTTTGACAGACCAAGGAACTGCAGGTGGCATTTCTGGGGCGCATTTTCCTAAATGTCCCTGGGAGTCCAACTGAGACCTCCCAGTTACCATGAATTCATTTCAGATGGAGAGAGAATAGTTGGTGTGAAGACTTGTGTGAAATACTGAACCTTGGATCCTCTACCTTCTTTGCTCCTTCTTTTCCAAAAAAATCACTTTTTCCAAAAAAAATCACTTATGCAGCCAATTTCTGAAAAATACAGCGTCCTATAACCAGAATTGTTCACTGGTTTAATTTTTGCTGTGAATGTTTAAACTTTGAACAAGAAATGCATTAATTTCAACATATCCTTAAAAATCTCATCAGACACAGTTGTAAAAGAAACAACCCCCATTTATGCTCCTGAGGCTCATTCTAGGATCATATCAGCCCACCCTCTCTCATGGCCCTAATTATGAGGGTGCCACATACCGAGAATCAGTAGCCCACGCCTGTCTTCTTTGCATACAGCTCTATAAAAATAAAGCGAATCACTACACTGGCTTAGAAATGAGCATTTGAGTACATACTTCTAATAGTTGCTAAAGGCTAAAATCTATTTCAGCACATGAGAGGTGAGAACCCCACATATGAGGAAATAATATAAAAAGCAAGACTTTGTGGCTGTTTTTCAACCCCTGGAGTCAAACTAAAAACCAAATTCACCTCACCCTTTTGCTCGAGCCACTAGAGGGCACTGGTTGTAGGTAGCAGGACTGCTTTATAGGAAGTTGGCTCCTCAGCATGCCCTGCAGGTGGCTGGAGCTTAGAGAGCCTCATCAGGTTACAGCTGTCAAGGTGAGTTGGTAAAATGAAAACTCCACGGTTTTGACCAAGAACTACCTGTGTTTAAGTCCTGATTCTGCCAACTACCATTGTCTTTAACCGCTGAGCCCACTTCTGATCATGGCGCTAATGTTTGCAGAATATTGAGAAGATCAGTCAGGATGATATACTTTAAGTTCCTTGTGTGTATTCAGGGAGCATAGGTAACAGAAAAGGCAGCTTCCCATGGGAAAGAGCTAATGTCTTCAGGAAGGACATGGGTGCATTAGACTGTTAGAGTTAAGAATGTGGATTCTGGATTTCTGATCCTCATAGGCAAGGGACTGCCTTCTGTGCCTCATCTTTCCTCATGCATAAAATGGAGTAATTCCTGTAACCAGGTCATGCAGTTGTAAGGACTACATGAATAATCAGAACACTGCATGCACCATTGTAAGCACTTGATATGTATTGGCTATTTACTGTCATAGAATGACTAACAATTACGCAGGTGCAAAAGAACACACACACACACACACACACACACACATACACACTCAGTGAAGAATACTGAAAGGCTCAGAGATGTTTTGCCCAGAAAAGTGGTCCCTCAAGGAGATGGTGAGACCTGCCTTCCCTTTGTATTAAAGAGCTATCAAGCACAAGATTTTTGATTCATTGTGTTTGGTCCTCTGGGATAAACCAGCCTCCTTGGTAGATCCTAGCAGCAGGGGATGCATTTCTGCTCAATTGTGAGAATGAATGGGAGCCAGCTGAGCTGCTCAGAGATGAAGCAGGCTGCTTCTGGAAATAGGGAGCTCGTAGCCACAAGGGGAGCTCTGGTAGCACCTGGACACCTTTGGCAGAAACAGCCCCAGTCCACCACAAACACTGACTGAAGGATGGGCAAGATTGAGCTTAAATGACTGAGAAATAATGGAGCCAGCTGAATACGCAGATGCTCCATAAACCTTGTGTGCCACGTGATGGAGACACTGACAGAAAGCCTCCGGGACAAACAGATTTGGTCCCCACTTTTTATGGGGCCAAGACTGACTGCTGTGGATGTGTACCATTCGCCCCCTTCTAGACAAAAGCCTGTGACAGGAGCTTGTTCACCTTTCAGTCTGAGGCGATCTTTCAAGAAAACAACAAGAAATGCTATTCATTAAGATGAGAACCTGGCCTTTGATACGCCATTCCATTTTAATTCGTGGCTTATTGGCAATCGCTCATCTCCTGCTGGAAATTAATTAAGGCCTGTGTTCAGTAGGAGCTGGTATTTGCTGTGAATCCCAGACTCAACTGCAGAAACTCTGAAATAATAAAAACACATCTCCAATTTGGGGCTGGATGAGGCACATTTGAAGAGCCCCCTGTTGTTCTCAGCTATTCTGTCCAGAACAATGTGCTATAAATGTTCTCAGCCACAATGCACAGGGTGGATTTCAGCCACCTGGAAGTTCCTGTTGATTTTACCAAGGGGAAAAAGTGTACCTAGGACTGACAAAAAGGAGCAATTTGAAAGGAAAAAATCTAGCATTTTCACTTTTGGGAGATTTTAACATTAGCTTCTTTATTGCACTCCTCTAATCTGTTTATGAAAAAAGTAATGCACTGTGTAGAAGAGATTATGACAAGTCACTTAACTAGTATGCACTATCCCAACTAATGAGTTTTCTGTTTAACAGAAGGCCATGATTTATCACCCATGAATTTATCTCATTTCTCACTTGAGAACATTAAAAATGTGTATCAATCTTCGTGGCATTCTTCCAGCTTCCGCATGCTCAGCGGGTAAGTATAGGCTGGTAGTGTCAAGAACTAGCAGCAACTCTTACCATAAAAGGAAGTGGGTCCCAGTGACAGGACCACTGGGAAGATAAAATCATGACCATTACTTTGAAACTCCAGATCTCTGCAAAGAGTAAGGTAACAAAGGGGGAACAGGAAGCCTCATGCTTTCAAGAGCTGCTCATGAGAACAGATTATCTATTTCAGGGACAGACAGAGGATATCTAAGATGGAATCAATTCTTCACCTCTGCTTGACCTCCAGGTACAGACTGCCAGTCTCTGCAAATACAACAAGCTTTGCCACTGATCCCTACCTCACAACATATCAGAAAGTAGAGCCAATGTCAACTTTTGCACTCTTTTTTGTTTCAGTTTTCTTCTGATTGTGCCAAGGCTGTCTCCCACCACCTACAAAGCTCCATCCCAGTGCCCAGGTAGTTTACTAAATATATAACATTTGATAAATGAAAATATCCCTTACACAATAGAAAGCATTAATGTTTCTACTCAAAAAAGGAGACAGAAATAATCAGCCACCTGACATAGTTTGTATATAGGTTAAATAAATGGACATGTTAAAAAGTAAAATTTAAAAAGTTAGAAGAATTGGGAGCTGTATTAGTGCATACAACCCGTAATTTGTAAAGCAGCAGTGATTAGAATGCTCTTTAATCAAAAGAGGATGAAGGCTAGATATTCACATTCTGAACACTCAATGAAAAGACATCAATGCCTTGCTATCAAATTTCTAATTGAAAGTAAAAGATTTAAATAGCTAAAGCACAACACTGACTTCTGACATTAGATAAAGTATAATTAAAAGGCTAATTTGACCCAATCAAGCCTCTTTAGATTGGATTTGTAGCTGATTTAAATTGGTAATACAGTGGGGCCATATTACTAAGTCCCAGAGTTTTGAGTAACTGTCGTAACACTTTGCAGATGCCACCATAAAAATGGAGTAGTAGCTCCCACTGAATTACAAAACTGGCATGCATTCCTCTAGAAAAGTAGGTACTTTGAGAATTCTTATTTTTTCCTGAGAAGTCCATAATTGTTCATTTTATATCAAATTGAGCTAAAACATTAGTTTAAGCATTACAGAGAATACTAAAAAGGGTCTAAATCTCCTTTATAAAATTCATTTATTTATTCATTCATTCATTCATTTGGTACTTGAGATTAAACCATGGACCTTTACACTGAGTTACATCTCGAGGCCTTTATATATTTTTTAGATAAGAGTACAACTTAGGGGCCGGGGATTTAGCTCAGTGGCTTAGGCGCCTGACTAGCAAGTATGAGGTTGTGAGTTCAATCCCTGGTACCAAAAATAACAATAATAATAATAATAAAATAAAGAGTACAACTTAGCTAAATTGCTAATTTCCCAGACTGAGCTTGAATCTGCAATATGCTTGATTCAGCCTCCCAAAGTGTGAGGATCACAGGCATGCATCACCATGCACAGTTTGATCCTTCTTTATTTATGAAATGCAATCATGAACAGTGGAAAAATATCTAAAGGCAGAATAAGTGCTTACAAGTATACCAAGTTCTTATTGGATACCCAGCACTGTTCAAAGTGTATCATATTTACTGACATGTTCAATCTTTCCAATAAGTCTAACAGGTAGTTGTTTATATTAGCTTTTTATTTTGCTTGTGAAGCAACTCAGACAATACATTAAGTGATCTGTCCGAGGTCGGACAGTCAGCTAACAGTGGAGCCACAATTTGGATACTGGCAATCCCACACCAAAGCCACACCCTTGATCAGCAAATCATAAACTCATGAAAGTGGCATAAATACTGCTAACAGCCTGGCAGGTTGCTGTGCGATCTTACGGCAAAATTCTAATTATTTCCTGAGGATAAATCCTTCAAAGCAAATGTAATGGGTCAAAGCAGGTGCACACTTTAAAGTAAGCCTAGTTGCTAGACATCGTGTAAACCCTGGTCTGTCGGGAAAAGTTGGGGAGAACATTCCAGATGGTGGATACCGCATGAGCAGAAGGGCGATGGGGATCATGGTCCAGTAGCAGCAGGGGGCTTCATTTGTTTAGTGTGTGGAAAACAGGATGGATGCACAATGGCGAATCTTGGTAGGGCAGTGTCATGGTTTGTGTTGGTGGCCCCCAGGCCTCATGTATTTGCATTATGCATTTGTGATTGGTTCATTGTCTAGTGCTTTGATTGGTGGTGTCAGTGCTACACCCTCTTAGGGGGTGGAGCCAGGATGTGATGTAATGGCAGGAAGAAGGTGTCTCTCTCTCTTGTCAGTTTCTGCCTTGCTCTTTGCAGCCGCCATGAACTGTGGCCCCGCCATGCCACCCTGCCTTGGAGCCAACTAAGTATGGACTGAAGCCTCCAAAAACTGTAAGAAATAAAACTTTCCTTTCCCAACTTTGGGCATCAGGTATTTTGTCTCAGCGATGAGTAAAAAGTAACTAAGACAGGCAGTAACAAGGGCTCTTGTAGCAGTGTTCTGGCTGCCTTTATCTCAAAGAATTTATATTCCTCTGGAATGCACACAATTACGTTCAATTGTGCTAATGATGCTTACATTGGCTATGGAATAGAAAAAGAAAGTCTTATGGATTTTTCAGTGCTTCTTGGTTCTTAATGAATTATACTTAAAACTTTTATAACAGACAACAAATGATTGGACTATTGAATGGCGAGGTACCAAACTCGGCTCTCTGAAAAAGGCCTGTTTTCTCTGCATTATGAGAAAGTTTTACAAACAGTGATGCTACCTTTTGCATGAGACATGATACTGCAGAACATGGCATTATCAGGGTATACATTGCCTTAGGTTGCATTCCTTGAAAGAGAGTTGAATTTCCAGGCTGGGCGAGAGTGGAATTTCCATGGCTCCTTTGGGTTCTGTAATTCCACACAAGGGTCTCCTAATCAGAAATAGGCATGGAAGGCTCTCCTGAATAAGATATTGTCGAACTGAGTCCTGCTCCTAATTTTGGTTTATGGCAAGATGTACATCAGAGCCACAGCCTTGGAAACTGGGGCATCTTGCAAAAATCTCATTGATATAAAAAGCTTCACAGTGAATGGACCAAAGTATTAACCAAAGTCCTTACCTCTACCGTAGCACTAAGAACTACAGCCTTGGGCTGTAGTGAGGATCTACCACTTACACTTGGGCCTCTGCTGTCCTTACCTGCCATCCACTCCACACTGGAGAACACTGACCAAGAACCAGACACAGTACTAGGCATGAATAAATGGATGGGGCTTTTTCCCTTCCTTTCACATTCACAGGACACATGTGCTCGAAATGATCACTTCCAAACACATGAATTTGAAGTAATAGCAAGTGTGCTGGAAGAGAGTATAAATGGGAAAAAACAAGACTCTAATTTGGGGAGACAGGCATTTTTGAACTTGTATGAGCTGATTGATGCCTTTGATGATCCCAATTTGCCATCTGCCACATATCTCTGGCCCTCTCCCCTAGAAATAGCAGATCTCCACTCAGGAAGAAAGTTATCATTCCCTGTCTCTTTGTCCCAAGTTAAGGGATGTGATTTGTTTTATCCAGAGGAATATTAGAAGCTGTGGCATATGAGAGCACTGAGCAAACACTCTGTGTCTCTCTGTGTGCTTTCTGCCATGA